>LUCM01008725.1:0-85641 GCA_008360955.1 Fasciolopsis buskii | reverse complement strand
TAGATAGATAGATAGATAGATAGATAGATAGATAGATAGATAGATAAATAGATAGATAGATAGATAGATAGATAGATAGATAGATAGATAGATAGATAGATAGATAGATAGATAGATAGATAGATAGATAGATAGGTAGATAGACAGATTGATAGACAAGTGGATACATATAGAAAATTAATTTTATATATATGTATGATTAGATGAATCCATGGATTTCGGGTCCATCGCTACCATTTTTCAGTTGAGTGTAATGCACTGGGTCAGTTTCTGTATTCGTGACCACTGTAGGATATATTTAGTTGAATTATCGAAGGACCTTAGAAAAATGGTGACGATGAACAAGTCTACTTCTTTTCCGTTGCTATTCCACACCGCTTATGATTCGGCGATCGATAGGCACCATGCCGGTTTAATATCATCCTTAACCCCATCAGTTGGTAAACGTCTGAACATATTACTAACAGTTGTTGGGCCTAATGTGCACGGCACAAGATTCACTGGTAATCAAACTGATGTGACAAGTCGGCTGATATAACTTTGTGGGTACTACTCTATTTTCTAATCGAATCAATTCAACTTCAATTAGGAATCAATTATACCTCTTGCGTGCGCATTAAAATACGCGAGCGGGGGTCGCACATGCACACAGTGAAAGGCATGCCCACCCACCAACGAACACGCGGACGCACACATGCATGCAACACCACATAAGTGACGCTTCCTCCCCACCTAAGTATTCCGGTGGTTACAAGGACATGATTTCAATTTCCATTTTTGGTGCACTGACCTTAATTCGCTCAATGTGATTTTTGGCTGGATGCTTGCGCATATGACGTGAACTCTGCCGGGAACATTGTGACTCAAGGGAGTGACGCTGCTGGCTTTTGGCAACGGTGCACCGGATGTGTTCAGTGCGGTAACGGCAATCACAACCGGTGATCCGGATGCCCCAGACGAAGGACTCGGTCTCGGATTTCTCCTCGGTATGTGGTCTTATAATGTTCTTGCTATTAGTATCCAGCCGTGATTGAGAAATTGCCAGCGGTTTAAAGCCTCAGTGTCTTTAAAAATAATTATCAAAAGTATTTGGAAAATATTCTCGTACAATGGATGATCCAGATGCTGAACTGGCATATTTTCAGTGTTTTTATCTACTTTTCATTTAATTATTTTGGCTTGCTTGAGAAAGGTTTACCATTGGTTCGTTATTATTGGGCTTTCGATGGTGAGCGCTCGCCCAACTTTTACAATAGAAGTATGATAATACTGAGCTCCATTTTAGGTTCTTATATTGGATTTGGAATGTAATGTCCCGAGTTTCATCGTTTTAAGTTGGAAGAATTGGAAATTAATCGGTGCCACCCCCATAAAACAAACTGATTTATATCATAATGCTTTCACACGTTCCAGAAGAATTAGGGAAACTCACATTGCGAAGAAACATGATTTTACGAAAATATTGATCGAGCGGGCTTATCGCCCAACTCATCGTTATGAAACCCTGAAAGGAAAAACATCTGTTTCATCCTTGTTAGGAATCAACGACTTATCAACCCCACCCGAACTGGGAAGTGAGTCCGGAACGAACGATTTTAAGTCAAAATGTCTTAACCGTTATGCCAACGGGAATGGTTTAAGCGATTTGTTTAGGTCTACTACTTGGCAAAGCGCCTATCTTTTACTGATTTACGCAGTCACGGGCCGCTGGCTAGCAATAATTGACTCTGACTCACAGCAAACTTTTGTGCAGATAGCTTAAGTAAGACGAAGGCCTTCAACACGATCTACAGTGCTGAACTACTTGACCAGCATTAGATTTACGCTGTTAAAGGTTCCTCGCAAGGATTGAACGACCATCCAGTTTCTTCGTGGTTTGACAATGCGTGTCTGAACGACGGTGCCGCGTGATGAGCATTTCTGTAAACCACAAGAACTTGTACTAATTTCACTGAACCTGTTTTCGATAGCGCTTTTTCCAAAGAATCACTCCATTTTGATTGCTTCACAGGTCTTGCTGAATACTGAAAAAATTGCTCGTTTTCAGTTGTCAGGATGATCATGCAAAAGTGTGTGCAATTAGCAACAACAGGGAAATGATAATGCGCAATCCTAGCCGTTCAGACATTCCTTTATTTGTATGCACGTTTGTTGATGAAGTCCATCGACGTCCAGTGTCCAGTTTGTAGTGCCTTTGCCGGAGGAAATGCAATGGATCAAAGACATCTATCGGTTGGCATAAATATTTTCTCAGCGTACAAATAAATCGCATACGATGTTTCCTTCAATTGCCACTAAGCCAAGACACTGGCAGGTCTTGGTCGCGTTCTTAGAAAATCGTGAGTAGAGCAAAACGCATTTATCATGTTTATCTAGCCGACAATTCCCCTGAGGTGCCAACACACGGAAGTCATCACTGACCGACGGTGGTTGAGCAACGGATATCGTGGAGATCCGGTTCGAAGGTCACGAATTCAGATTCTACTGTGACCCACCATGTTCCACATTTGATAGTTGTAAGTTATGTGCAAGCCTGCCGTCGTAAATTGTGCTTTGCGGTCACACGGATAAGGAAAATGAAATAGATGATGGTAGCTTTCCGCGAATTTACCTTGACCGGGTGGTGGTGAGAGTTCATATCTCTGGCTGTTAACGTAATAAATTATGACCAAATTGGTTTGTACAAATTTATCTTAGTAAATGCTTCTGATTTGTTACATATTAAAGTTCAACCTTACGGATGAAATCCAAGACGATAACGACGTCACATAGCCAGAAGTCGACAAACGATATAGGAACAGGCATGAAAGATCGTTTTACCGAAAGTACCCTAGTGAGGAAATTTCTTCTTCCTGTTCCGTAGTTAGATGTTCAATTGGGTGAACACTAACAGGTTAACAAAGGTCAGATGTAAGATGTTTTGGGTATTTAAAAGCAAAACGAAGTGACGTTTTATCTACTCATGGCTCGTGCATTATGGCGTTGAACAATGGAATTTGATCTTCTCTCATTCAAATATATTCCTCATGTTGCCAATAGCTGATAATCAGTAAAGAAAAAGTATTGAGAAATCAAGTGGCTGTTTTCTTTGCAAAATGCACCAAGTTGATTAAGCCTCATGGAATATTATCAGGCCAGCAGACACCCGTAATACGTGCACTTATTTACACTAAAATAATCGAACCCCTGAGGAATTAGCCAAGCGTGAAAATCGACAACGAAAGGACCCTCAAATGAATTGTCCGAACATTCACTGGTGCCATTTCAGAGTCCTCTTGGTGGAGCACTGGCGCAGCAAACCTGTGGACGACACCCGTGCTGGGCTTCGAGTACAGCTGGGATAGAAAATGTGCATCGATGTTCATTTGTAATCTTTAATTACCTGGTTTAGTTTGTGCTGTCTGAATTGCCCAGGAAACACTATCGTTACTTGCATACACTATGAGCGAATTTGTGGTACTGTAGAACGTTAGTTTGCATGAGTTCGCTGATTCTTCCACAACCATTCTGATTGTCGTGTGCAACAAACTGCGCACAAAAGTTTGGACTGTGATGAAAGCGGCTAGTTTTGAAATGCAAACGGAAGCCGCAGTGATTCAGATAAATTAACCAAGGCTTGTTCGAACTGAGCAGATGTTTAAAAATAAGTAATGAAAGAACCAAAGCTCTAAATTGCCCTTACTCTTCAATTCAATTTTTTACTGGATATGTGGTGAAATGCAATATAAGGAGTAGAATCTCTGGCCAAAAGAAAATGCACTAGGGGAATCTGGGGAAGCATTCACGTAAGAACCGGTTTACCAATTCTGGCCTTGATGAGTAGATGTCTATAAGTGAGTGGGAAACACAGAGATTGAGAGAGTAGTTCAGAGTTTTAAATTGCGAGGTAGTAATGGAGATTTAAAGACACAAGTACTATACCTAGTAACAGAAAATTGATAAGAGTGACTCACCATCTGTGTGATAGACGGGAAGAGGCTGCAGGGAACGGGAAGAATGAAAAAAAGTAAGGTCAAAAATTGTTATTTGTTTATCCGCGATATATTATTTCCAAATCCAAACCCAATTATAGGTCAAAGAAAGTTCTTAGCATGAACAAAACAACCCTGTAGTAAGTAGACATTCCGCTGGATTCCTGTGCCTGCTTGGATGATATGTAATAAAAAGTGTCTTCTTACAGCATTAGTTGAAACAACCTTTGAATTGGTCATTGTTGTCGGTTACCAATGAAATGACTCGACCCCTAGTAACACATAAGCAGAAGGAAATTTTTGCTTTCCCTGATGCTTTATCATTTCGTATCTTAGCCCACTACCCGTATATACGCGGTACTTGTTTCCTAACTCGTTTACTTCCCTTTCTAGGTTCCGGTCTTCTAGTCAACACGATTACCGCAGGTCTGGTTTTCATCATAAGACCGTTCAAAATGAGTCGTCGACCGTTTTTGAAGGACTCGTTTTTCTACCTATCCGCGGTCACGTGGAGCGCATCAATCCTCATTCGAAGGCGATTATACTATGCAGATGCAATCGGCGAGTTTCCCATTTCAACCAGTCCTGAAAAACTGCCCTACTGACAATTTATTCACTTGTGGTATTGAAACTAATCCGAATTTAAGCAGATAGGCAACCAGAAGATGTTGATAATTTATTTTCAGCATTGTCGAGGTGTGCATCGGAAACAGTTATGTCATGAAGCGTTATTGGTTAAATAAATGAGACAGCTATTCATGAGGTTGATGGATTCAAGTCAGCCTGATGTACTTGTCCAACGAAAGCCATCTTAGTTCGGAAACACTATTTTTTCTTACACACACATGGGCCAGCACATGGTTTCTGGACACTAAAGAATTAAGGTGGTTGCAAGGTTTTTATGCTATACTGTCAAACCAATAGGTGCCTCAGTGGTAACTTTGTCCATGTGTGTTGTCTTCAACGCAAACTGGACTAGAGAACTCAACAACTGCGGGTTCTGGAGTGTCGCTAGTTCTCTGGAGAATGTGAGCTGAATGTTCTATGAGGCAGCCGACAGCCACCATTTTCTATGAAAAAAAAACAAGTTAATGACAACACCGGTTCCCTTGGTTGTTTAATCATGACGCACAGCTTTTCAGGGTCCCGTCATGGCTTTCAGCTCTCACTCATGGTCTTACGGTGTCCACGCTTTATGACCTTTCAAAAACACTCGGTTAAGACGTGATAAAGTATACCAGCAAGCAAATTTACTTTTGATATTTCACAATTGACCAGATACATCACGTTTTACAGATATTAGAACCAGGTTAGTGGAAAGGACACGGGATCTGAGGCAGTGGTTACCTTAATGAGTCTCGAATTTGCTCGCGCATTAGGTTCGTCCTGGTAACAAGCTATATACTCTTCGGCGAAGCTAATCGCACCGACATCCAAACTGTACTTTTATCAGGTTAACGAATGATACTTTACGATTTCCAAAATAGGATGTAGGGCATACTGGTGTAACCTTCCGTCTTTTCGATTTCTCGTGGTCCAGGAACATGTGGATAACGTCAGCTGTAAGGGCAGTCGAAAGTTAAGTTCACCTTGATTCTTCGGATTGACGAATCATTGCTGTTTATTGGTACTGGATTGCTACCTGTCAAGCTGGGCAGTTTTGCCAATCAACCTTTTGGCAATTATTCATTATAGAAGACTCGATAAACATAAAATCTTCGATGACAATATAGTGGATGGAGTGCTGTTTATTCAAGCGGTATTCATTTGTGGTAATGTATTAATCTATGAACGAGCTTATGTTGCTAACCTTAAGCCAGAATATTCTATTGAATACCTGCTGTACGGGTAGAGGGCATCTATTGGTCGTTATCACCAGTAGAGCCAGTATTAAACACAGCTGCAGTGACATCATACTGACTACGCCAATCGGTAACCTGAGCCAAAACGCCGCGTGAGAAAGTCATGATTAATGATGGGTCAAACTGGCCAACAGAAGAACCTAGCATAAAAGTCAAATAAGAGCTATTCGATCAACAAGCGTATGCTTGTATTGGCTTTGCTTGGTTCTTCTTACTACAGTTATTAGAAACTGGTGACAGCGACCGAGAGTTTGAGTCTGTTGAAGAGTTTCTGGACGGAATAGAGCAAAGGTCTCCGTTGCAAACACCTACAAACGTATAAACTTTTCATCCACCCAGTCGAAGACGCGTTCGGGAAATTCGCGTCCATCAAATACCATCTAGCGGATTATCGAGGTGATTCATGAAATGGATGTGAAAGAGTCACAAGTAAAAGCCCCTTATATCAGTTGCTTGAGCCCACTTATCACATCGCGATCCGGGGCATTTCCATTCTTCATGGTGCTTCCTATGATGGGCGTTCTCTAAAACTTATTGAAATTGGTCTGGCCAAAGCGGATTTATGAAAATGCACTTCTAAACTATTACTTCAAGATGTTTATAATATTATGTCTTATTTTGTTATGCCGCCTGATGAACCGAAGAGTGAATGTTGGATAAATCCATGAGTTATGGCTAAACAACCACGAGAGACAATGGAGAAGTTTCGTTAAGCTGAAATTCATTAGCTCACAAGTTTGTATTCGAATAAATAAGTTGACAGTTGGCGTCCGTACTTCAATTTTAAATAGTAAGACAAAAAACCATACTCCGTTTTCGGCAACTAAGAAACTCCAATTAATTTAGATTATTTTGAGATAATTTATTGTTTTGGCGTTTTCAGCGGTCAGCTTAAGCTTCGTTTGTCCACTTTTTAAGGCTCCCTGTTAACGACAAAAATTAATGTCTATGTGAATTTCAAACTAACTACTAGAAGCCTTGAGAATATTTTGTATTTGTTTCATCTGTATTTAGAGTCATCCTGAATATTTATCCCCCGGGATAGTAAGTGATTTTTTGATCAAACAAGCTATAGATTGCGCACACGAAATGTAGACCAACTATTGGTTGTTGCGATCAACGCCTGTTCATTTGAGTGACGCGAAGAGTTCCAATTTCAAACTAAAAGAGAACTGAGACTATCTCGGGATACCTTAGTAGTGATATGGCTAATGGATTAGTGCGATAAATCTTATCAACCTCAAATCGTGAGATTTCTACTCCACAAAGTGTTACACAAAGGATAGTCCTTTGGACACAAATGAGGTGTGAATTCACAAATACAGAGGAATAACAAAACACTACACAGTTGTGACCATTGGGGAGCAGTCCAAAGGTGTGCTGGTCTGCAAGGCCGGATCAGACGCGGAGTCAACCCTGCACCCACGCATGCAATCCAAACAAGGAACAGGTTCACTGGACAGCGGAAACACCGGATGGATAGAGTTAAACACAACTGTGTGTGTGTGTGTGTGTGTGTGTGTAGAATGATGGGTTAACTGAACGGATCAACAGTGCGAGTCACGCCGAAGGCAGCGTATGTACGCCAATAGTGCAAACGAAATCAAAACAGTTCTGTTTTAGATGACTAAACGGAGTCAACACTGGCCTTGAAAAACTTTACGATAAATTGCACTCTCGATAAGCTCCGTATATTTACACCGTAATTTCTATATTTGATATTAATTTTGTTATATAGTCCTGGTGGAGGGACTTGCAGAAGGAGCACTGAGAGTGGTGATTTAGTAGTATTTACCAATTTCATTAGATATTTGGTTGGGTTTTGCATCCTTCTGATGATTCGTGCATCCATTCCGTTTTCACAAGTTAAGATTCTTCTCCAAGTTTAATCGCCTACGCGAATTGACTTCGAACAGAACGAGTAGGTTTTGAAGGACCGATGAACATCGGCGGTCAGTTATCATTATCCATAACCTCGTTGTTCGTAATGTGCCTGTGGGAGCGACAAACAACTCTGAACTTCGAGTTATTTCCCAGAACATGTCTAATTTCCACTGAGGTATAAATTTCCAGGAAGACTTCCTTGAATGGTTTTATCTAAGACTTGACATAAAGATTCTGTCTGTTTTGATAACTTTTCTCTATGTGTTTGCGTTCTTCTTTTGACAGGATTTTTAGTTTTCTATATGGTATATGTGTTTACCACTTGGATTGGTGGTACACTATTTCGTCGTCAGCGAGAGGCTGAACGACTCCATGGATCAGGCAATTTTTGGCCCCCTTTTTTGCAACGCTTCATCTCAGGCTATCACAACTGTTCTGCTTTTATCAGAACACGATTTCTTCATGGTGTCAAATGTGTTTGTCCAGTAGTTGGACAGTTAAAATCAAAAATGTCCGCGGATGAGAAATCTAATCGAGGGGTGACGGGATACGGGACATCAAACACAATAGAGACCAATATGGAGACGAGTGGTAGCCGACATCGATCGGATACCAAGTCCAGCGACAATACTGCAACTTCTCAGACCAACTTCCCGCAACCGATGGGGAACGGAACAGTGGGTAGGTTGATCAGGAGGCAATGGCGTGCAAATCGATAACAGAGATAATCTTGAGCAAACCTAGGTCCAGGAAAATGCATCACACCTGTCAGTCAACTGGGTATGCTTCAAAATGTCGATCTCATGGAATCAATCAATACAGTGGCGCATCAAATGCCATACTTCAAGACAGAACAGCGGTTTGATTTATTTTTGTACATCTAACACCAAATTCCAAGCAAAAACTCGATGCACACCGAAACATTAAAAATGCGTGATAGTGCGGACTATTAGGGTTTGTCATAGCCATGCATCCGTAGGACAATTGCAAAAAAGATACGGAAGTGTCCTCTAAAATGCCCTTAGCAGTAAGTATTTTGTAAATAAAATCAGCACTAGATCTCCTAGATTAAAGCTTGAAATAATAAAACCTTGTGTGCAGAGTTACTGTTTACGAAGTTTTGTAGACAGGGAAAAGCTGAACTTTGTATCTATTCAGTAATTTAGTCATTTATTGTGGATACGGATCAGGACAAGGTGCAAGGTATTTTTTGGCACATCCGTTTTATTTGTCCTTCCTGTGAAGTTATTGTTTCGTATGTCCGGAATACTTTACTTCAGCAACCAAGGTTTTGTGTAATCACATTATTCTAATTGGACACAATAAATTTAAATAAATCGTGAGTAATTGTAATCGTAATTGTATAATTTCCTTGGTTTTACTATACAAGAAAAAAGACAACTGAGAAAGATCGCATTCAAAGGTGAAATCAGGTTCATCAAATCTTGAATCCATGCTTTGAGTCAGTGATCGCTACAGGTGGGATTATCCCTAACTCCGGTCCACAGGAAAGGGTTTGTTTCAATTTTGTCTCGTCTAGTACATTTGTTCTGGGGTACAGATTGAGTTCGAGAGCCCAGTAACAGCCACGAGTTCTTTTATGATCACGAAAGAGTAACCAAAAGGTTGCTTCCACTGTGTTTTAGATGAGGTTTAAACTTTAGACCTCGTAACCTTTATGTGATAGTGAATTTCTTGTGGCATTTGCGTTGCGATGGTTGCAATTGAAAACAGATCTCCGCATCCCTAAATAGATTTATTGTCCCCATCGTTGAACATTTCTCGACGGTGGTCGCAGCTGAATTCATCTATTAGTTTGTTCTTGTAAACAATGCAATTTATTTCGCAGAAACCGGTGACTGAGTACATACAAAACAAGGGAGGAGAATGTATGCATACTGAAACCCAATGTCGAATCTTAGTGGGCACGGTAACTAAGTGAATGGCTAGTTTTCTGTAAATATGGATGTGCAATTCCGGTTAAGCTCCCTCTTTGATGCAAATCATCGGGCCCTGGTAAAGCTATTTACTATCGCATAATTTTGATGCTTCCATTGAACGAGTTGATTAGGGATAATATAGAGGGCCACAAGAGCTATCCATTTTTTATTCATTTATCATCCTGCCATTTTGTTGTACTGGCTTACCTAGTCCTCAGCTTGTTTATAACTGACCCTCATCTGTTAATAGAACTCATTTCGTTGACGCGATTAAGCATTGAGTTTGTAAAGCCTTAGGCTGATCCAGTTTGATAAATGCTGTTAATTTATATGGTCTTTACAAACACGCCGTTTCAAACCAGATGAATTTTCCTCCAATTCGCAAACAAACAGTAATAGCTATGTGCTTATTTAGGGTCAGTAAAACGTATTAACTTGGAACGGTAGATTAGAAGAGCTACTGTCTCCCAGAGCAAGTTTTTTGTCGGTAACCACACTATTAAACAGAGCTCGATCGAAAGTGTACTACATACTATCACAATAAAAAATATGCTGTGCTGGTTCAGATAATAAGACCTTGTATTTACGACGTGTGCAAATCAGGCAGTGCTACGCCAGCGGCAAGACTATCAGACAAGAAACTCGAGTAATCTGCAAACAAGAGTGCGAACGTGAGCCTCACGTGCTCGAAGTTCAACGGAAAAACCTCTGCGCATTAGGTCGAGTAACTGAATGACAATGAGCATCACACAGACAAGCCGTCCAGTCTAAAAGTTCATCGGCTTCTCAAAAACTTTCGACTGGGGAGTGCACCAACAACGGACTTTGTCGGATGGTGGAATGGTTGATCGGTATTAGGTGTGAGTGGTTGCCAACATTCTCGCAAGGTGAAAATACTAGCACACATGAAACGTTCATAGTCCCTCATTTGGTAGAACCTTGTTTCAGACTAATATAAACCGGTTAGTGTTTTTGGCCAACAGTGCTGATGCCGGGAGTGATTATCATAACCCAGTAGATTGGTTAGTAAGTAATGAATATAGAACGAGAAACAACGCCAGGTGTATAAAGGTATACTTATGTTCACATGTGTATATATACATATGAATATATATATATATATATGAATAATTCTAAAATTTGTTGTTAATGTCTAATGGAATGCACGACTTCTCGCGTTAGACAACGAACTATTCGTCTCAAAATCATTCCAGTTAAATGAAGATGAAAGAACGGCCGCTGGTTCAGTAACAACATTTTTGCGCTGAGGTCCACGATTGTGTTCAAACACACACAAGCCCACAAACACCGACTGTCATACACTTTCTTAACTAACAATGGTTTAAAGGTCGTTGATGAAATACATTATTTTTCGGTTTGTTAAAGTTATTTTGCGTAACAACACATGTCTAGCTGAACCGGTGCCTTCATTGTGTTCCACGGATGTTTAAGCGGTGGTCCATAAGGGACAATAAACAAGTCACTCCAACGGCGTCTCCGGATGGCACCAATAACGTGCACATTAATTCACCTTAATCCATTATCCTAATCCGTGACTAGTAGATTTATCAAGATATTTTGCCTAACTTGAAACTGTTTTCCAAAACGAAGGCAATTAGATGACAAATGGATACTTTTTTAAATATATTTACTTTTTGCGACCATATTCACCATCATTCTGTCAGCGAACAGACAACTAAGCAGAATGATCTTAAAAGATTATAGTGAAATGATAATAAACAAATGCCACAGGGAATGATTTATCCCATTTTACAGTCACGCTGTCGTTTAACGAATACCGTTCATCATGCGGGTGTTCACTTTCCCTACTGGATTCTGAATTCTAATGAACTGTGATCGACCCTGACAAGAATGGCTTACCTAAAAGGGCGTGCGTAAGATGAAGATACCAAGTTGCGACAAAATCTATGGATTTCCACAACATCAGAGTTAAATGTTGTACAGTATAATTCATTTCGAAACCACGTGAAACTAACCTTTGAAAACCTTGCAAACATTGAACGATTTCGCAGTCATCAACGGATATGTAATAAGACCACCTTCCTTGATACAAAAGTCCCATTGCTAGGCTTGGTACTGACGTACTTATACTTGCACCAGTGCACTCAGTCAAGTTGTTCTAGGCTTCACTAAGCCTAAGGATGCCAGGAGTATCGTCAACAATGTTAATTTGAGATAGTTTGGAGATAATTGCAACGACCACTTGAAAACCATCGCAAGTCTTATTCTTTTTCTCAATCCCCGCTTTACTTTCCGCATCAAACATTTTAGTGAAAGGAAAGTCGTTTGTCTCAGATCAGCCTGAAAAGCCAAATTTGCAGGCGTTGAACAAACCGGTAATCCAGATTACTTCACCGCAGCTAGACGATTCCCTTGATCATGTCAACTACATGTACGATGAAACGCTAAGTGCTATGGATCTGGCCGAACGTGAATCTAAAGTGACCGGACCCGACTCTCTTATGCCGATGAATCTGCTCCAGCCCAATGAAGGACCACGACAGCGTGCTTCTTCAGTAGGATCTTCCGGAGCGGATCCGAGTCGACGTCGTTTCTCCAGTAGCACACCAGGAAACAGTGCTTTGACTCGGGAACGATGTAGGAGGACACAGTCGGTCAACAGACGTAGAGCTAGTGTTCGTATGAGTGCAGTCGGATACGAGTTGCCGTATATGGTCCGGTGGATTATTGGTAAGTGACGAATTTGTCTGTCTTTGGTTTTCTCCTCCAGACTGTTCGTGGGTGATTAGTAGTGCCTTTGCGAATTTGTCTTGTTTCATTTTGGGCTAGACATTAATTAAGAACAATGCGACTTTGATTTCACCCATGAAATGATAAACTATCTAATAGCAACACGACAAATCCATTAGATTGTTTTATTCGTATCGCCAGTGATGACGTTCAGTAAAAAACTACAAATTTTTTGCTCATCTGCTAATTCGAATCGTTTCGCTTTTAGCAGACTTAAACTGAAATAAACCAAACATGCAATTCCAGACAATGCTGAAACCACCACTAGTTTTGAGGACGGCTATTAGATGCTGTGATTACCCGCCATGAAATTATTGTCAGTCGTCTTGGGCAGTGAACTTCAAAATTGGCTGTTAAACACTAAAGCGGTTTTACAGCTCAGATATAATATGTTCTCTAGTCATTAACTCTTACCTAATTGTCTCTTACTACGGTCTATTATAAATGAACTCGAAAGATAAGGCGATTCATTTAGGCACACTGAAACGCATTCATGTAGAACCTTATTCTATTTCAGAAGCCAATGCTTAAGGCAGCAAGTATATAGCAAGCATTTTACTGTAGTTAGCAGCAGCTTTCGTTTTGGGTGATTATATTTTTCCCAGTACATGCTTTTATTCCATTCTCAGTAGATTCTTACTATTACTTTTTCGGCTGATCATAATAGCAGTAATTAATAAAACCCTTCTGTGAACTACGTTAATCGGAATTCTCTGTCAGATTGTTGGTGAGCGTATTATCAAAAAATCCGAGGTTTTCTATTTATGGGTTCTTAAGTGTTGTCTTCAACCACAAGCGATACGCTGTTATCAGTGTATCTGAACTTTCATATTGGGGCTCTGTAATTGAGACGAGTTTATTCTTTTTTATGACTATAATTTCCTAAATTATTTCGGACCTAATTCAGAATTATTCCGACTTATGTCAAAACTACCCGGAAACGTCGTTCAGCTGTCATTTTGAAGTCTTTCATTCATAGGTTTGAAATTTGACCCATCGTACACGGGCACATTTTATGTGGAAGTACTGTCAGGTACTTTAATTATCTGTGCATTGTTTCACAACATGCGAGCGGATGCACTCATGTGAATTCTTGCGAAGCAGAGACAAATCCCCGCTTAATGCCACATACTTTTGATAGCAAGCGGAAAAATTTTGACACAATTCCGAAACAACTCGGAAAATGTCATGGGCTTATAATCTTGATCGTAATGACAGCCGTGAGTCTCAGAAGCCTGGTTTGGAGACAAGATCATCTATCGAATTGTTACACGATAGGAAAAAAGACTTTCCACGGAATCGTTTGAATATCAATCCAAGTGAAAATGTCGACGCAATGACCCACAATATGATACTGTCATCTGGGCTGCCGGTGATGCAACTGATATCTAAAAGCCAAGCTAACTACCAAGACTTTGTAAAACCACTAACTGAGTTTGAAATAACCTCAGCTTTTGAACGTATCAAGGTACACAAGTTTCTTTTGCCAATACCTTGAATGCTTTCAATATTGCCTTATTGTGGATGTTGGAGAAACCCCGGACTGTATGCTCGAATCCAACGAATGGTCGCCTCTCTTTTTAGTGTAGAATTTGCAACATCAGCATCGCTATTCAGTTTTCAGCCATTGAAGAACATTTCCTTTATGGTTTTCGAGTGTCTGCTGGTGATCGTAAACTCGTAGGACACCCTAGCTGAATTCAGTATACCTCTCACTACGGGTAACAACCGTATGATGTAAAATTTTGCATTGGGAGCAAACTCAAGAGATTGGTTGGTTAACAGGATCCATTTTAGGATATTATACCCCATTTCAGCAATAAAGTATCTACCGGATGTAGTTCTTGGGGTCGTCCAAGATCTACGTCTCCATTGCGCCAATTTTTCAATTTTCTGCCTCACATAAAGGATAGTGTAGTGCAAAAAAATATGTACAACTTGAGTAATGCACATGACCAAGATGATTCAGTCCCGAAAGGAGAAAGATCCGGAACAAAAATTCACAAAAATGGTAAAATAACATCAAAAGCCATGGTTCAACAGCAGCCCACCAAAAGAGGCAGACGAAAGCCCGGAACACGAAACCCAAAATTCAGAGCTTACAGCTCACCCTAAGTCGGATAACAGTTTGATAACAAACTGGTAAGCACATATATCGGATAAATAAAAAGGGGAAATTAATTCGACCTTATGGAACTCAGATGCAAATCGGAGAATATAAAGGAGAATTCGCAATTACCGGATGGATCTCCACACATGACTGGTCGGCGGAGGTTAAAAATAAACTTCATTTGTGATTCAGCGGAGATGTCGGACGGTGGGAATATAATTAGTGGATATTTGTGTACGTAAAATCTCAGATAGTTTTTGTTCACCTAAAGTTTGCCTCTTTCATTCCAGCCTTTGCTGAAATCAATCTAAAAATCCGCTATCTGGGGTTTCATTGTTCTGCATGAATTATAACTAGTATTATTACCAAAGTTACAAGTCTGAGGCCAATTCAGCCATGCCTAGATGATACGCTGCTTTATGCAGCAGAACAAAGTCTAATGGGATGACCTCTTTTATCACAATCATGGTAAAAACAGCACAAAAAATATAAATATACCATGGAAAATACCAAAAGCGAGGTGAGAAGCCAAGAACAAATAGCAAGCCTTCTAAAAGATCGCGGCAACTTAGTCGATAAATTAATCCGACTAGCCAGATGCTGAGCGGAAGTAAAGCGCAGATAAGCCGCTGTAAGACTTGATGGAATGGAGATGGTTAGATATTCTAACCACCGCGACAGCAGCGGTAAAGCCGAAACACCGAAAACTTTGTCTGATGAAATAACTGCGAAACTCTGTGAAAACTATAGTAAATAAATGAATGTTTACTTATTGCGGCATGTACTGGAAAAGGTGAATGAAGCCCATGTTGATGCCTCGAACGAAAAATACAACAACGGCAACCAGTCCACTAGTGACATGCAAGCTACTCATGAGTAACCAAACACGAAAACAAAACAAAAGCTCGAATTATGAGTAATTGCACGTTGCGCGGAAGTGGCAACCTGAACAAAAGAATTTTGCACTGCCTCTACATACCCGTTATTAGTAAAACATGGTGCCCCTGGGCAGAACTCTCGTAGGCAACCCCTAGTGGAATTGAGTTAGCGGGGTTGTCTCTGTGTATGCTATTGCAGTGGGTTTGAAATGTGAACAAAACAAATCAGCCGAGCATGATACTGTCTCGGTAAAACTTAGGAGTGAATGTCGGCCGATAGTTATACCAGTGAGGTGGAAGGCAGATCAGCATGGTACCTGTGTGTAATTATGTTCACTACCAAAATAGTAGAGCAGTGCAATTGTGATTTTGTCAAGGATGGATAGAATGGGCGGTCAGGTGATCACACGATAACAACGAATTAAGTTGGCTTATTTGGACATCGAACAGGGGCCGAATTTCGCAGAAGCCTGTAAGCAGTTTGTTGACCCTTACTATGGCTTCTGACACGCAAACGAGTCAATGGTTCCTTAATTAGGACGTTCGAAAAAACAGATATTGTGCTCGACAAGCGCTGCAGTTCCTGACCCCGACATGGAACCAGAAAATGTTGTGCGGGCGACGTCGCCAGAAAAGGCGTTCCACACCCACAATAAGACATACGAAAACTGGTATATCTGAGAACTAAACTGCATTGAATTCATCGTGTGAGAATGCTTTGATTCCTACAAGCAAACTGGAGAAGTGCATTTTAGAATGTGTTCCGCCAAGAAGCAATTTTTTGCTTGCATAGATTGAGTGAACGACACCATTTCTGGGTTGACAAAACCCCGACGATACACCGGATCGTTTATGTGTAGTGGCTAAACGCTGATGCTATAGGTCGGATTTCTGGGCACGAGAAGTTTTGATTTCCTTTCGGAAACAGATCGCAAGCAACGAAACTGGGCACGTTGCAGAGCATTTCAGGAGACCATCTTATAGTTGTTCTATTTTTGGACTCCTCGAGTAAGTAAAGGACTTGGCTCCAACAAGACGCAGCCGTACCACATCACGCTTAAATTAACGATTTCTGGGAAGGCAGACCAGCCATGGAGATAAGAGCTACCACGCTCATCTTGCTTCGCTTCGGTGGTTTTACTTTCGGGATATTTGAAACACAAAATTTACTTCCTACTGCAACCGTCAATAGCGTGGTTGAAACCGCTCTCTATGGAAGAATGTCACCGCATATCACAGAGTACTTTGACCAAAGTACAAGTATCGCCTCTGGAGCAAATGCTACCGTTTAACCGGAATTCTGGACAACATTTCCAACACCCACTAGAACAGAAATATTTTCACAAAACAATCATAGTGAATATCACTAGTTGTTTGTGTACTGAAGCGCAAAAGATTCGTGGAAGTCTGTTCCTCCATCGTCTCCTAAATCGTCAACAGATTCTAAATCCCGTCAAACGGTAAACGATATGTGGAATAACCACCAGGTTCTCCCACAACGCTGAGTTCCTGAATAGCAAGAATTGAAGTAACTAGTAATTTACCCAGTGTTAATGATTTGTCACGAAAGGGACACGTTGATTTCCACAAACGTTTAACAGTCCACCTGAGTGTGCGATGTCATTCGAGATTTACTTTTTGATTCATAACCTTTCCGAAATATTACTGGAGTTTGTGAACGTGTTTCAAAGCATATAAAACTTACTCGTCTTTCTGTTCTGGGATTCCTCTTTAAGCATAAATTAATACACTGTAATTTGATCTAGTAACGTGTTGACCAAATACGCCACT
The DNA here is from genome assembly GCA_008360955.1 of Fasciolopsis buskii. Classification (NCBI taxonomy): domain Eukaryota; kingdom Metazoa; phylum Platyhelminthes; class Trematoda; order Plagiorchiida; family Fasciolidae; genus Fasciolopsis; species Fasciolopsis buskii. Next base: position 68,433 of record LUCM01008725.1, on the reverse strand, counting down.
AGCACAGAATTATTTACAAAATTCGCCTAGGTCAAACCGCGCTTCCCGTTAATCATTGTGATTTCATATAATTGTTTCATAATCATTGAAGTGGTTGAGTGAATTAGTCGTTCTATGTTTAATACGATGCTTGCATGGACTTCAGGATGAGTCGAAGTACGCTGATTTGCCGTGAGTGCATTCGATCACTTTTCAATATCCGATGTGATAACGCTTTTTTGCTGAAATCGAATAGCCGACCGAAATTCGCTCTGCCTCCAATGCTGCTGATTATTTATCTTAGAGAAATGACTAGTTATCAATATCCACTGAAGGGGACGGTTTTCTGGTCGATGCGGGCAAGCATTGGACGTCTCACATACCTGGTTTGCGTTTGGGCTAATTGTTGAGCTTGTCCACGGATTATTGAGTCACAAGAATTCTGCTTACAGCTGTGATTCTTATCCGAAAATAGAATTCTACTATTTCCATACAAATAAATAGGTTGAATTTTACTTGTTGTTTGTAAAATTAGACACAATTAAGAGAAATCTAGTCAGTGTAGACTCCGGTGTCAGGCACCAACTGCTGTAGGATCAGGGAAATGCAAATCCCTGATGTATTACTGTGGCCTTGGTAATTTAAATGGTAATACTGATAGGAAAAATGTTTGGATGCGGATAGCCAATAAGAACTGAAATGATTTTAACTCAAACTATCCAAAGGAATACCACGAGGAAGCCAAAGCAGCTAGAAGAAAAGTTATTTTTATTCACAGATATGGGTTTGTGCACAGTGTGTGAGGAATCCTTCTCGATGAAATATCTTCGGTCAATGAAACTGAGGCATGCTTGAACTCTTTGTTCGTGTGTATCCACTGTCCTGACTGGCTTTTTGAGTACATACGATATGGCAAAGATGTATCTAACTGTGTCACGTGATTGCCAAGCAGACTAACCACACATGCTACCATTTACTCCACCGGCCGGTGCTATAGGATAGGTAGGCGATCTGCATACCGTGACTATCCATGGAGATTTGGGATTATGTGAGACTGAGTGGTATCGTTAGCCCAGTTCGAAGCTATCAAACGGCCCTCTAATGAAATTCCATCTAGTATTTTCCAACTTTATTCCTTTGATTCATTTTATTAATAGGTGAACTCGAGGAGATTTCACACTGAAGATGCTTCTCATCGGAACAATGCGAACAAAATCAACAAAGGGACCTTGTTATCTAGAAGTCACTTATGTGTCTATATCAGTGAAACCAAAGAATGGTGGTGACCGAATTTACTCCTATTTAGCGATTAATCACGGTAATTCTGATTGGATGGTCAACGGCTACGAGGGCTCGTGATGCTAAGGCCCATTGTGTCACGTCTGTCTAACGCCAATTTCTCACAAATCTGTCCAAACAAGTTCAACTCCAGTAAGGTATTTTTGGAACAATCACTGGCATTTTGTGTACTTTAATGCGATAATCGTAAAACTCTCGTCAAGCTGGGTGAATAGTTCTCTTTTCGGGCCAGTAGATTTTGTAGTAGACTTCGAATGCCCGTCCAGAAGTATTTATTTTCTCCTGCCGGATACGATTTGACCGTAGATTTCAGACCTGAAAACCATCAGCTTGTCTTTTCTCGCCTGTAGGACGGTCTGCGGGTGGTGGAAGTCGACGAAAAGTTTCACCTTTGAGCCACAAGCTATATTTATTAGTCTCCTGTGCACCTATCTTCTAGGATTTGTCCCCAATACTCCTATGAAGCCAAACCCTAAAACGTTTGAGCGCTGAGATTAATGTTTTATTCGAGAGCATGCAGGAAGCAGGTAAGGTATGGATTATTAGAACTAAGGCACATGAATGTGAGTTCAGTGACTCCACAAATTAGCGATGATTTACAAACCATATGATAAAGACTGTCATTTCACATCTTCCTGCCTGTTCTTATGAGCATATCTTTGAACCAAAAAAGTAGTGAGAATTATGATTAGGTTATTTCACAATTACTTACCAAACGCCAAATAATTTTCGTTCTTTTCTGCAGCGAATCGTGAACTGGAGGAAAAGGATCTGGGTGTTCGTAAGTTTCCATCTCATGCTTCCTAGGTACTTAGGAACTAAGTTATTGTAGTCGTTAGGAATTCAAGCAGCCAGGAGTTAGACTCCGAAAGATCATTGAATGCAAGTTGTATGAACTCATATGAATGACTGCCGTCTTCTATTTACCTCGATTTCTTGAGTCATAGGGATGCATTTCTTGTAATTAATTTCTTCCAGCAGTTATATTCCTTGTTTTCTATTTCGATTAAATTTTAGTTATTGCAGAAGTATATGGTAGAAGAATTCTCAGTTAAGGTTGCTTACACTGATGTAGACGAGTTTAAGATTGAAATCAATGAGAGACTAAATGAATAGTGATCAGCCGTGGGTCGCTAACACAGTGTACAATAAGTTTTATACTAACAGCACTTGGTGACATTCAGAAATGCATTCATAATATTTTAGTACGTTATTGTCCTTGTAGTTTTACAAGTTTGTGACGTTTTCATCAGCATTTATAGGAATATAAGCCCGATCTCCTGAATGACGTTTTAATTTAGAGAACTGTCGGTCAATGATAAGAATCATGACCTAGTTCTCAATGATTTTCTCTCTGACAGACGAGACCGGTGTAGCCTTTTGCTGTCTGGATGCGGCAGAGTGAATGTATTCGATAACAAGGTTTCCGTGAGAAGTATTTTTATCTGATTTGCTGAGTTCAGACAAACTCTTTTTCATGAAAGCAGGCGACCGTACACTTCGTTTGGAATCAAATGCGACTCGCAGAAGTAATCTTTGCCTAGAAATCTTTAAAAAATTGAAATCAATTTCTGTTGATTTCGTTCTGAAGAAAATGATTCGAGAAAATCGCAAAAATGGCTTCATGGAGATACCGAGGACGGCCGCAGCTCGGTCTATCCAGTAACCAGCTGGGACAGCCGCACAGACGGCTATGCATCTTCGTTTGGTGAGTTCGTGAATTTTTTATGCTCTCTTTATATGGTGCCCATCTCAGCAAGGGTGAGAGAGCATAAGAACGATAAAGTTGTGACCAATTGTACATTATTTAAAACGGGCTGACTTGTGACTTCCAGGTACGCCAGATTATCCTATTCGGCATTCAGTTTTCCGTGAATTTTTGCAATGATGCTTCTTTTGATTGGTGATGTTGCGCGCTGACGGCATCAAATTCACCATTCTATAGCGCACTTGTGGTGTGCATTGATCCAGCCGCTGCATTCAAGACGTTAAAGGTTAGCTATGAAGAACTCTGTATGACTGACGGGCATTCTGGTTAGTTGGTTGCATCGTGCTAACCTTATTCTGATTTTTACGAAAAGTTGGGATCCCTGAAATTATGAAATATTTTGCAATTACTAGCTTTTATTGAGTGTGATAAAGTTCGTAAAAAGGCTTCCCCAATTAGAACGAAATAATCCTATTTCACCGGATGCATCCGAAGGTGACCTGTACAAAAAACCAAGTAATACAGATGAACACATGACTGTTGCATGTAGGCATGGCCAGATGTGCTCAGCCGAACAGTTTTAAAAACAAGTTCGATGGCATGACTCAACCGGTTGACTTATTATTGGTCCAGCACACCAAAAATTAATCAGGCATGTAGTTACCGGTCTGTGCTGCATTCACTTTTGTGAACATGAGATAAGATGACGAATACAAAAAAATAGGAATGCCCTTCACACGGAATACTGTTGCTAGTCTCTCACCTACGAAGGCGACGTTCGATTGTACGCAACTGTTTCTTCCTCTTATCCCTCCTCTAGCCACACTGTTTCCTTCTGTAACTGCAGTCAGTAGTACCGTCACCAGACTAAGTCCTGTTGTAATTATCTCGTGTTCTTGTTCAGATAGCATCCAAATCTCACCAGAACTGCTCTCGCCCGTTGATGCATTTCTTCGTCTTCGATATCCCTTCAAACTAACCACTTTCAGTGTGCAAACACTGATGCGTGTAGAGCAACAGGGTTATTTATCCGTGCATCGGAGACCCTAGACATCAATGTGTATTGTACTCAACTGACTCGCACTCAAGATTACAGCTCTGATATCCGAATGATGAGCCCATCTGATACGTTCGTGAACTTCCATCCACGTCTTTCTGGGGAGGTTGAGGCTGCGGCTTCTGGTACTGCTGGCATTGGTGTGGCTTTCGGTCTAATGGATTAGCTTGCACCACCTGACTGGGTCTCAGTAAGCAGCCGGCCATGCCCATTGAGAGAGGTAAATACAAAGTAAACAACCGTCGTTAGGATAGACGCAATTTGTCTATCGTCGAAGCGTATGAGCCAACAGATTACAGAGCAGAGGCATAAAAAGACATTCCATCGAAAGCTATAGAAAGAGGAGTGAATTTGGCAGTGGACATGAATGTTAGAGCAGATCGGCTGTCCCTGAAAGGGACGAATGTAAGAGGACCCTTTGGTTTCGAATCATGCTGTTCTCAAAAAAGGGAAGGGTTGTTGAATTTGTGATCCGACAATCAGTTGTAGCTTGTTCGCACTGTTTTCAGAATACACTGGGGAAAGTCATTTTCAAGAAAACAGCACAATTTTAAAATGCGAATTAAAATAATTCATTGGGCACCGGCTAAAATTATTTCGAAACCCCAACTTTTCACATTCACCAGGCCTTTTCACTCACAAAACCAATTAACTAGGATGGACGTTTTAAGATATTTCAGCACGAGTTGCACATGAGGTGATGCTAATGAGACAGGCATTACTCCTGAATCAGATGCAGCTGTCTTACTGGTTATAACTGGAAGCGCCATGATGGAACCTGTTGCAAGAATCATAAGCAATGCACAGGCGTGAATAAAATCCGGTCGAGTCAGACGGTGGGTAAAAGGGCAAGCTCTTATCAAGACCGCGTTAACTCCTTGGAACACCAGCTGCTACCTAATATAGTGACGTGCTTGGAAAGCCATAGTGAATGTGCTTTGATGGGCGCTCAAAACGTATGATGCAGCGTCAGTTAGATTACGACAGGCTATCTGATCCGACTCACCCATCAGCCCTTCAAAGCTCACTGGCTGAAAAGCTAGGATTGCCTCCACCTCAAAACATCAATGAGCATTGGTCGCTTATTAGGAATATCTTGCATCCTGCTGCTTGGTCAGTTGTGTCCTGACCCGTCGTGTGGAGACACCCGAATTTATGCTAATTCCTTGCGGCTTCTTGGCGTACGCCAGTTCATCGTGGCTGGTAGTGAGTACAATGAACCACGGTTCAATACAAGATGTGAACTCAACGCAAGCTTACGTAGAAATTGGGAGGTCTGGTTGTCCCAACGAGCGTTCGAGATGATACGTGTCGCCGCTACTGGAAATTCTCGCACGCTGTTTCACCTCACCTGAGCCACCGGTAGGAAAGCGTTGGGTGTGAGCGAAATGACATGTGAAGCTGACGGTTTGCCTATCCACAACCTGCAGCGCCGTCTTGCACGCTGGTCAGAACACTTTCAGGCACAATTAAGCCAACCCTCAGTGTCAGCACCTCCCGACAAGCGTCTGGTGGCCTGTTACAACGAATACACCAACTGAAGCAAAGATCCTCAGGGAACTCATAGTCTTAGAACGTCATAAAGCGCTGGACTCCAATGAGCCTACCCCAGCGCAGTTTGAAGATGGAGGAATTGAATTGGTCAAAGATCTTCAATTGTCATTCTCGAAGGTCTGGCACTCCAACAAAGTCCCCTCCAGGTGGGGGGAGGAAAGTAGATCGTTATCCTCATCTTCATAAAGGGCTTGCTTAGTGACTGCGCTAATCACAGAAGTAGTAATTTAATCCCAAAAGCGTCGAAGATGCTGTCGTCCCTCATTCTTCGCAGATTGTACAGCACGCGTGAAAGGCAAACTCGTGAGGAATAAGCCGGATTTCACGCTGGTCGTGAATAAGTTAATCAAATCTTTATCCTCCGACAGGGTCCAGAACACCGTTTTGCTTTTCAAAGGCTAACAATCATCATGTTCTTAGACATTCGCGCAGCGTTTGGCTTTGTTCATAGGTCTGAACTGTGGGACTGTTTGTTATGGGATGGGGTACCTGGAAAGTATGTGTCGGTCTTCAAAGAGTTGTGCCGTCAAACGACAAGTCGAGTTAGGCCTTATGGCCAGCTTTCGCCACCATTCGTCGCCTCCAGTGGAGTACGACAAGACTGCTTCATATTCCTATTTCCTTCCAAATTTGCCTTAGAGGCTGTTCTACAGAACGCTTTATCTGGTCTTTTAGATGGTGGAGTTGGACGCTTTCCAGAGAACAGTTTCACTTAGAGTATGCCGATGACGATTTCACCTTGCTGAGTGACAATACACAGGCAATTCAGTGCGCGTTAGACCGTCTGCCGATTGAAATTTCTAGGTACAGTTTGTACTTTGGACCTTCAAAATGCAAGGTAATTCTTCAAGACTGGCGGGAGCCTGTACTTGCACTCACCCTTTGTAATGATCGGTTAGAGGTAGTCAATATCTTCAAGTATCTCAAGAGCCTTATCACACCTGGTTGAGGTATTGTGGAGGAAGTGTCATCGCGAATTGCAGAAGCCAGAGCAGCATTTACAAATCTGCGACACTTGTGATGCCACCATGACATCCGGCTTTCTCCTAAAGGGAGGATGCACAATACCACAGTTCGTAGTATTCTGCTTTACGGTTGCGAGACAGTCTGTCCGCGTTCAGGATTCCGGGAGACGTGAGCGAATCTGATTCAAATTGACTTGAATTTATGAATGAATTCAACCGATGCCTATGGAATTAGGAAATTTCTTTATTTCGCAGAACCAGGTATTTATTAGCCATGTGTTATTTATGGGGTTCATTTCAAGTTTTTCCTACCGACTGACTTGAATTTTTTATAATGGATATAAACCGAAATCAAGGTTGTGTGAGGTCACACACTAAGCAATAATTGAATAAGTATGTGATTAAGTAGATAAGTAAGCGAACAGGTGAGTGAGTAAAACAGCAATTGAGTTAGCAACTAAGTTGGTATATAAGGTGGCAATACTTTCGACAGAACCGTTCGGGTGAAGGATATATTGCAAACAAATATTATACTTTCACTGTGGAAGTAATTAAAAGGTCATTCACATCGTGACCATCTGGTCAAACACAGAACTCGTTGATGATTATAAAAATAGAAACTATAGCGAAATCAATTTTGCTGGACACAATTATTAGCGTTATTATTAAGGTATCGCATTCTAAAAGGGTTGCAAACTTAGCAATGGTCCTGCCACGACCCTAAAAAGCGTTTGTGTTACTTGATGCCAACCTCTCCAAGATTGCTTGATGCATGTTTACAAAACGCTTCACAATTTACATAGGCAGTCCTGAATAACTTTGATTTAAAAATGATCAATTGCGAAACTTATATCCCAGCAGGTTCACGTAAACTGTCTCGAGTTGGTTCATCGACGGCTTCACCTTTGCGAGTTCCTTCTCCCACAACGACCGCAGCAACAACTGAAGATGATGCCATTTTCAAATCAACATCGATCCCCACAAGGAAGATCACACTTGACCTTGTGCCCAGGAGTGCCGAAAAACCAGTTCGTTTGGAAGACTCAGTTGGGGTTCAAGAAATAACCGAGATTGATAGGGTTGAAGAACAAATGGAAGAAAAATTGTCTAAATGGGCCTCAAAAAGCATGTGGCATCACTTTGTTTATTACATGATCCCAGTTGATATTGAAACGTGGTCGGAAACTTCGTGGTTGAGCAAATTTTTGCAAGTCCTACAAACCCCTATATTTATGATATTTCGAATCACAATTCCTACGGTTTTGGAGGAACTATTGGACGAGTCAGTGGAAAATGAGGTTGTCATTATAAAAGATGAACGCAAGGATGTTAGTCGCACTATGCGACCGGTTGCAGAAGAGCCAGAACCGGAATATGAAAATGAACCAATACCTAATGAACAAAGTGTTGTATCAGAAGGTCAAGAATCTACAGAACTTGATTTTGAGGCTATGCATGGTTGGTGCAAACCGTTGAATGTTCTACAGTGTGTGATCGTTCCAACTTTATGGCCTTTGTTATTGACGTGTGAGTTCCTGCATATTTTTCCAATCAACCAATTAAACATTTACTCTGGAATGACGTAATACACACATGTATCAATAAATGACAATTAATAGATATCAACTGTACATTTCGTATGTTTCAGCAAATGGGAGATGCATCGGAATGTTGCCGATCGGGAACAGTAGTGTGCCCCTTTTCGTGCCTTTTACCCTAACGGGCCTAGCTATTGCTATAGCTGTCCACTTCACGTCAACCTGGCAACTTCCACCTCGATTCTATCACCGGCCGTTTTTCGCCACACTTGGTTTTATAACTTCCATAATCTGGATTTATGCACTGGCTCATGAACTGGTCAACTCCCTCGAGACACTGGGTATCGTCTGGGAAATCAGTGAGGCTATTCTAGGTCTCAGCATCATGGCTCTGGCCAGCTCCATTGGCGGTGAGTTCATCGGCAGTAACCCTGCCTCCGTAACCTTCTTGGGATATTGCTTTACCCATATGTTACCATAAAACTGCATGCGTACTGACCTGGCCCGCCACCATTCGTGAAAAGCCATCAATTATATCATGTAACAGTTTATATATACATATATATGTATATATATATATAAGCAGGAAGTAGTATCTGGATGCGTAAACAAAATTTGCCCGGGAGCACACGACCGGTTTCGCGGTTATTGTCGCTCGTCAGGTATGCGTACCCGATGCTCTCTTGTCCAAACATCCACATACTTGTACACTCCGAATTGATTGATATTTCTCACCAGAATCGAATCTGTAGCAACAGGAGTGTGCATGGAAGCTCTTCGTATATACACGCATACATATGTATGTGTATGTGTATGTGCATATGCATATGCACAAACTGCATTGGCTTGAAAGCAAGCAAAGATTCAACGTAACAGCATGTAAAATTGAATTCCCAATAGGTGAACAAATAAGAGAGTAAATAACAAACCATAACAAACCAGGTGATATATGTGCTTTCGCCGTAAATGTTTTGCGAATTTTTAGTTGATTTTGGATTATTTTTAGGGGATGACGTTCTACAAACAGACCACCACTGACTTAGGTTCTAAGCCACATCTCAGTCTCTCCAACCAGCAATAAACCTCATCTCCTGGGCCCCAAACAGGAAGGCGGGAAACACCAACCGAGACCACAGCCGAGGCTTACTTCCTCCTACCCGTACACCAAATCAAAGCCTGCACGCCATATAGATTCTTCCAGCTCTGCCCAGCATGTGGAAAACGAACACGAATGGGTAGACAATGGGAAGACACGTACAATACGTGCCCAAGCCATTGAACACGATGTAGTGATTACCTTAATCAGAGGAAGACAAAATGCAGCCAACACACGACGACGCACTTCGTAATTGCTCGCCCAATCTTACCACTAGATACGATTAATGCTTCGGATAAGTCCGTGGTCAAAAACAGGAAGCCGCGGGGGATCCGCAACGCGGACAGACTGTCTCGCAACCGTAAAGCAGAATACTACGAACTGTGGTATTGTGCATCCTCCCTTTAGGAGAAAGCCGGATGTCATGGTGGCATCACAAGTGTCGCAGATTTGTAAATGCTGCTCTGGCTTCTGCAATTCGCGATGACACTTCCTCCACAATACCTCAACCAGGTGTGATAAGGCTCTTGAGATACTTGAAGATATTGACTACCTCTAACCGATCATTACAAAGGGTGAGTGCAAGTACAGGCTCCCGCCAGTCTTGAAGAATTACCTTGCATTTTGAAGGTCCAAAGTACAAACTGTACCTAGAAATTTCAATCGGCAGACGGTCTAACGCGCACTGAATTGCCTGTGTATTGTCACTCAGCAAGGTGAAATCGTCATCGGCATACTCTAAGTGAAACTGTTCTCTGGAAAGCGTCCAACTCCACCATCTAAAAGACCAGATAAAGCGTTCTGTAGAACAGCCTCTAAGGCAAATTTGGAAGGAAATAGGAATATGAAGCAGTCTTGTCGTACTCCACTGGAGGCGACGAATGGTGGCGAAAGCTGGCCATAAGGCCTAACTCGACTTGTCGTTTGACGGCACAACTCTTTGAAGACCGACACATACTTTCCAGGTACCCCATCCCATAACAAACAGTCCCACAGTTCAGACCTATGAACAAAGCCAAACGCTGCGCGAATGTCTAAGAACATGATGATTGTTAGCCTTTGAAAAGCAAAACGGTGTTCTGGACCCTGTCGGAGGATAAAGATTTGATTAACTTATTCACGACCAGCGTGAAATCCGGCTTATTCCTCACGAGTTTGCCTTTCACGCGTGCTGTACAATCTGCGAAGAATGAGGGACGACAGCATCTTCGACGCTTTTGGGATTAAATTACTACTTCTGTGATTAGCGCAGTCACTAAGCAAGCCCTTTATGAAGATGAGGATAACGATCTACTTTCCTCCCCCCACCTGGAGGGGACTTTGTTGGAGTGCCAGACCTTCGAGAATGACAATTGAAGATCTTTGACCAATTCAATTCCTCCATCTTCAAACTGCGCTGGGGTAGGCTCATTGGAGTCCAGCGCTTTATGACGTTCTAAGACTATGAGTTCCCTGAGGATCTTTGCTTCAGTTGGTGTATTCGTTGTAACAGGCCACCAGACGCTTGTCGGGAGGTGCTGACACTGAGGGTTGGCTTAATTGTGCCTGAAAGTGTTCTGACCAGCGTGCAAGACGGCGCTGCAGGTTGTGGATAGGCAAACCGTCAGCTTCACATGTCATTTCGCTCACACCCAACGCTTTCCTACCGGTGGCTCAGGTGAGGTGAAACAGCGTGCGAGAATTTCCAGTAGCGGCGACACGTATCATCTCGAACGCTCGTTGGGACAACCAGACCTCCCAATTTCTACGTAAGCTTGCGTTGAGTTCACATCTTGTATTGAACCGTGGTTCATTGTACTCACTACCAGCCACGATGAACTGGCGTACGCCAAGAAGCCGCAAGGAATTAGCATAAATTCGGGTGTCTCCACACGACGGGTCAGGACACAACTGACCAAGCAGCAGGATGCAAGATATTCCTAATAAGCGACCAATGCTCATTGATGTTTTGAGGTGGAGGCAATCCTAGCTTTTCAGCCAGTGAGCTTTGAAGGGCTGATGGGTGAGTCGGATCAGATAGCCTGTCGTAATCTAACTGACGCTGCATCATACGTTTTGAGCGCCCATCAAAGCACATTCACTATGGCTTTCCAAGCACGTCACTATATTAGGTAGCAGCTGGTGTTCCAAGGAGTTAACGCGGTCTTGATAAGAGCTTGCCCTTTTACCCACCGTCTGACTCGACCGGATTTTATTCACGCCTGTGCATTGCTTATGATTCTTGCAACAGGTTCCATCATGGCGCTTCCAGTTATAACCAGTAAGACAGCTGCATCTGATTCAGGAGTAATGCCTGTCTCATTAGCATCACCTCATGTGCAACTCGTGCTGAAATATCTTAAAACGTCCATCCTAGTTAATTGGTTTTGTGAGTGAAAAGGCCTGGTGAATGTGAAAAGTTGGGGTTTCGAAATAATTTTGCCGGTGCCCAATAAAAATTTTAAATTGTTTTCTATATATTTGCTGTTTTCTTCTTTGAACTCCTTTTGTTTGAACCATGCTGTCCAAATATGATAAAGTTTTCATTTAGGCGAATTCGCCGCATTCAGGTTATTTCTACATTCCTCCAATCTTTAACTCGAATCTTTGAAAACAAATCCCTGAATATCTCTGCGGACTGATAACGTTGTTTTGGTTTGTTAACCACTGGTTTCCGGAATTTTTGAACTCATTACCATAACCGATAGTTATAGCTTAGCGGTTTAATCGTTTTCGAGGCTCATAGTTAATTCTTATCTTTCAGTTCACGAACCCGGGAAGGGCAACCGTTAGTGCGAACCAATATTTTATAGAGGACCAGGTCGCTTTACAATGCCACCGTGGTTCTAACTGATGCGTTGGTGTAATGCACTTACTCGAAATAGTAGCATAGAATGTGATCTACCTTAATGACACACGAAAAAGAAGTACGGATAACTACGGGAATGACTCCGACCTCAGGCTACGCAAGGGAACACGGCAAGGTGATCCCAAATCCTATAAACCACTTTAAGGCATTTTCGCAAAGCAGGTATGTGTTGATTTGAGTGGAACATCATTAGGGCGAACGACCGTCGTGGAATGTTTGTTTTCGCTTCCATGGATGGTCACTGTTCTGAATGATTGGTTGTAGCTGCGGACGACAGAAAACCTGTACCCCAGTGTAACGTGATTTACGCATAGCCCGGTCACAGTTGAGAGCCCATACTGCATAGTGAATTATCTCGTAATCAATTTTAGTTTACCGTCCCTCATTTTGGTGAAGTAACCACGCTTAGTTGGTTGTTTGAGGACGTCTGTTGGATTGCAGCTTCCTGAAGAGAAACCATCGGGCAAAGAAGCTGGCGACGTTGCAACTAGCTGTCTGTGACTTTGAAATATCCGACAAAAATATATTTTGCTTCACGTAGTGGTGACTTTTACTAAGCCGTTGTTAGCCCCCACTCCCCAAATCCCTAAATGACCAATAGCTCGGTTTGACTGATCATCACCATTCCAAATCTCTGTTTGAGTAATTTGACTACGCACTGCTGATGATTCCTAACAAGTCAGACGAAGCAGCTGCACAGAGCTTCCATGGTTTTCAACGATAAAATTGCGCGCTGGTAGAGGTATATATACATACGTAAATTACGCTTCTTGAAGACATGTTAATCTTTCCTTCAGCACACTGATTAAACCATTTCGATTGCTAAGACTATAAGTCTATATATATATATATATATGTCTTTAAATATACTTGCATATATATATAGCCTTATTTTCTTCGATTCCCAAAGTTAATAAGAGCCTAAACAATAATATGAACTTGAATGAACTAGTGCAACTGCCAGGGAGCGTTTACTAGTCTAAACTACCTAAAAATTACTTGGATGGATTTAGCTTTCAAAATCGTCATGTATATGACTGAATTGCTCGCGCTATTGTGTGACATTATTTGTCTCAATCTTACAGCAACTTCCTCTCTGAGATGAATGATTGCACGAATTCCTCATCGATGATAGCCTAACTGAGGCACCTAATTAAACGAAAAACCCGCAACTTCGATAATTTATTTTTGGCAATTAGGTAAAACAAACTTTGGTTTCTGTTTTTACATTATCCGTAGATATCATGGCCAACTGCTTACTGGCTCGAAACGGTTATCCACGAATCGCCTACGCCGCATGCGTAGGATCGCCACTGTTCAACCTCTTAATCGGGGCCGGGATGTCGTACACGATCAAAATTGGCCGATCTGGAGATGGGTTTGCCAATGTAGGCTTTCTAACCTCGTGACTGAGATATTTTTTTGTCTTGTGAAATGAATTTTTTAATTTTTTGTTCATCATTCTGGGTGACATATAGACCGTGAAAATTATTCCCGAACATTGTCCGACGAAATAAGTTGGCCTAACAAATCCAGTTTTTTTTGTAAACAGTCACAATAAACGCAGACATAGTGATTACGGATGTGGATGATTATCAGATCTACGAATAATAGTACTTTCAGAATTCTAGGTAATCAATTATGGTTGAATTAAACTTCACTGCTCAATTACGATCTCAAGTTAAAAAACATACCATGGCCGGAATTCAGTGAAAAAGTACCCAAAGTAGTTTTTTGATCTTTTAAGCTGGATCGACTTTTGCCAGCAACTCACTCGGTAAAATGCACGGAAGATTAATGCAAGTGGATGAGTCAAGGGTTCTGTGTATGGTACTCGGACGAAAAACGTGTGTGGTGCACTTATCAATAGAATATCCCTTGCTAGGATGCCTCTACCAGCCCACCTGTGAGAGAACGTTGCAAAAAGAGCTGAAAAAGGAAGCCTGCATCACAAGAGTATTAATGATGAAATGGACTACTTTTGGCCCATTGGTCACGGGAATTCTAGGGATCAAATGTACAAGGAACTAGCAAATGAAGTGGCTAGTCTCCTTACGGAAAACTAAATCAGGATGGCTCCGATAAATTTTTACTGCCATTGCGTCTCGTAGTTGCGAACACAAGTGAATCGCATTTTGCGTTTTCCTTCACCGCACGTAGCGGTTACGAAGACACTCACTTCAGATTTCTTAAATTAAGGTAATGGAATTGGAGACTATCCTATTACATGCTCCACATAAATTACTTCTGTGGATGCATTCCCAATAATCTACAAACACAGATGGGCTAAGGGACCCATGTCAAATTTAATTTTCGTCTAGGTTTCATAGAACTGCCATGACAGTAAACATCTGTTTCTATTACCTTTTTGTAGTAAAGTATAGTGTCTGTCTAAATTTGTCAGCCATTATTGTTTACCTTTTTGTGGTCACCGCAATGGCGGCGGACCCAGTTGACATTGAGTCAACAACCTATACATCAGGTAGACTAAACTTATGCCTAATTCTCCTTTAACCAATAGCTAAGGGCACTCACGTAATGATTTTATTTACGGATTGTAAATACTCTCTTGAGTGAATCACATCAAAATCTAGGTCTATTTTAACATTTCCAATTCCTAACTACCACCAAGGACTGTATATACAACAGAAACGATCGTCATAAATGGGAAAGTAGGAGTAATTTCTCGATTGCCCATAATAGACCGCTCACTTTTCATTTTTAAATTATGCTTGACATACCGTTGTTTAAAATGTGAACACTTCAACAAGTAGAACCGGAGATTAACCACATTCCCTTGAAACTTGAATGTTTTGTCTTAACGGTGCCTAAACGGAAAGATTAGTTTGCTAACGTTAATATTATTTCTGTACCCGCAAGTACTGGAAAAGCTGATCACCCAAACTTAGTGACTGAAGATAACAAGAAGAACACGGGAGATAAAAATTACATTAAGGCCCCCTTATACACTGTTCGCTTACTCGCTGATATAAAGATCATAAGCCGGAACGGTTTGAACAAATGGTAGTCACTGGGCTTTGTTCTTCCCGTACCAAGATCATGGCGATTCCGGTTGGTTGATCCGCAGGTGCGTGCAACAGCAAAGCTAAAGCAAACCATATCGCGTGAGTTGCACATGGACTCGGCAAACTGTTCAACTGAAGAATAAAATAAACCGACAGGACCTTAAAGAACATCGAGGAATATGGGATTTCCTCGAGGCAAAAGTGGGGTGCAGTTGGTTAGGTGAAGAATCGGAAATCTGGAATTTTCCCCTAATGATCGGTTATCTACGGGGGAATTGTTATTTCGGACGGATATAATGTTGCATTTCGATAAATCGTGTGAAGTTTGTTCTGTTGGTTTACTGGCTATGATGTTTGGCTTGAAATCGTTCATCTAGGATCCACGTCCAGTCTGGAATTGATGAATATCGACTGGTGAGGATTCCTAGCTAAGGATAGAACAGTTGTGCAGTGCTTTTATTGGATAGAAACATTGCACGATGAGTTATTTTGCCTGTAAAATAAACTTGCTCATCAACGACAACTTTATTTTAAGCGTAACTGGATACTAGAATAACGTTAGTTTTCCATAGCATTGGTTTATAATCCTCTCTAAAGAATGTCTTCAGGAAACAGTCACCTCCTTCAGACGAACCATCCTCTCGCTCTTAGTTCGAATCTCATCATTAAATCAACCTCTCATCAACGAAAAGTTTTGCGAAATAGCAAATTTCTCCAGTTTACCATGCGTCCATCTTGAGCAACAACTCTTTTACTGATATTTCACTAAGCTAAGGTTTTTACAAGCCGAATTTCGTACGGATCAGCCGGTTATTCATGTGGCCTAATATTACTTTTATTTGCTTCTGATCGTCACTTGAGTGGATTGTGCCACTGACAATGTGCTTCACCTGAAATGTCTGGAGACGTCAGTCTTCAAGATTCTAGATTTGACTATAATTTGTTATCACGACGTCACTGCAGTTCTATCTATAATTTGGAAAGGTCATTATGAGATGTGTGATAAGGTCATTGATTTGTGTATGTCTGATATCGGTAATGAACAAAAAATGTATTAATAAACGGACTCATAATGGTAGCTTGTGTGTCAAGTACTCCAACACGAAAACGGGAAAACCGGATAAAGTAACAAAATTCAATATCTTTAACTCACTTTAAAGTGCATTTACAGTTCACTTATCTGGAAATCAAACAGACTGAAATATTGTTGCTTAAAAGTCCTTTGGGTATCCTTCTTCCTGGACCACGACGTCTGTAGTCTACCGGTTGGAACTGATTATAAGGGGTTGCAATACCACAAACTACTACAAAACACTTCACAAAGTAATTTTATGGTTGATTCCCTAAAACAGTTTGCAAAAGTGCTTTGTTGGAAGCTGTTTTGAATCACCCTCGGTAATCTCAGTGGAATGGTACGCGTTAACAAGGTTCACTAACATGCAAGCAAAAACAAACGTGCAGTAAATTAGCAAAGCTCGACAGAAATGTTATCCTCGCCCAGGGACTACCGGAACTAAAAAGAGCCATGCAATTGGTTACCAGTGCTCGTGTAAGTTTGTACCGTGATGGACAAAACGGATGCACTCTCTCCTTTTCAGATTGTAGGAACTCTCGGATAACGCAGCAAAAGCTAGTGCACGCTATCTCTTTGAGGAACCTCGAGGAAGATTTAGAAAAAACGATCTGCTTCCAGCACAAGGAGCAATGTGAAGAATCAAAAGTGACAAGCGGAACCCATAATTTGCATGTTAGCAGTTAATAGGACAAAGGAAATCGATGAGAAGCAGTGTGACTGAGTCTAACAATAGATTTGAGCAGAAAGATTTGCATTTCAATGGGACTGAATGGAGGTTTTCGAAACAATAAATGGGGCAGTATATTATGGGACACAAGATAGGACATGAAGAGACATGGTTGGGATCCACCGATATGCCAAACAAATTATGGTCGTTATTATTGCTATTGGCATCGCAGTGGGGAGTGTAATAAGATGAGAGGCGACAAAGGTCGGCTTTATTGACAGTTGAGGTGTATAGGTGGAAAAAACTGAATACAAAACACGAACAGGTAGAATGGAGGAAATTGACCCAATTACCAATCGGCCGTCGCACTTCTGAGGATTCAGACCAGGCAATAGTACAAAGCACTCCGCAGAGTGGACAAGTATGGCGATGAATGAACATGAAGAAAACGAGTAGGACAGCCAGGTGATCGGTACTGAAAGAGGATTAAGCCATGCTTCCGTTAAAAGTTCCATTTTATCGGTATACATATTTTGGGCATCCTTAGTTGAGAGTTTATTCTACTCATGAGACTGGCCCGATTCGTTCATCGCTTTGCTTATATTTAAAGACATTGTTTGAAGTTCTCCATTTTGGATTTATTGTTGCGCAAATGAGCTGCTGTCCTAAACAATCGTAAATATTTTGTTTCCAGTTGTCCTTCACCCTGACACAGGCGGTGCTGTTCTCCTGCCTAATTACTATTCTCGTATGCAATATCGTAATAGCACTGGTGTGCAAGTTTCATTTTCGTCGACCCTACGGATTTTTCTTGGTTTTCGTCTATCTCGTCTTTGTCACTGTGGCCATCCTAATCGAAGTCGATGTGATTGTATCACCACAAAACTGGCGGTTAGCTACTGGAACTGAATAGGGGACCGAAGTAATTTTCACCGGAGCTTCACCTAGCAGTCAATTCATCAACACCAGCCGGCCCACCTACCTCGAACAACTTATGCTGCTTGATTCCTTCGAAAAGTTGTTTACAGTCAAAAAATATACATTTGCATTTGAAATTCACGCGACCAAAATGTTTCTCCTCTTCTCAGAAGCAAACTTCGTTCCGGTCTAAACCAATCAAGAGGCTCCTGCAGTGTTAGAACTTCATGCAAATTACACATGGAAGCAATAAGAAACAGATGTTGGCCTAAAAAGTTCTCTTGCTTCATCTCAAGCCACAATTCTATGGAAATCTCGAGTTCACAAGCACACTCATGCATGCTCAAAAGTAAAAGCCTGTACCCACACGGGCACCTACACATGCTTGGAAGAACTCGCAAGCGAGTATTGTTTTGCAATCCATAACGTTTGTTTAAATTTTTTTCGCAACCTACTTTCCTATTTTTACTGACCAACCTGTCCTTTTTCGAAAAAGGTCGACTTTAGTGCATTCAAACGTGGGCGACTTTTTCCGGTATTAAACCATAGAAGCCAAAGATCATGCTTCAAATAAAAGATTATAAAACCAGTAGTCTCGGTCATACATTTGTGGCCATCCTATGCTGCCGGATCAGCATTGCAAACGGACTTTATTTCACTTCGATTTACATGCATGGGACCAACAGCCAGGCCCAAGTGATTCCAAATACACAGTGTGGTGATAGACTAATACAAATTCCAGCGGATTTGTTACTGGGTCTACAGCGGGATAATGGTCCTTGATCTTGGGAAACCAAATTTCTTTCTGATCAAGTATATCCCCGAACTTCATCCCTGAAGAAGTTCTGCTTCTGTTTATTTGCTCTCTAATTCCTCGACAAACTGCTGAAAACCTCTCTCGAAAACTCCGTTTTGTATAAATGCATTGGAAGCTGGGAAATGATCATCACAAAAGAACCGTTTATCTCCAACTTCATTCATATGTGCGTGTACACATTCATACATTTTAATCGTATGCATGGAAAGTGTAACATTTTTCACGGAGGACCAGCACAAGCTGTTTTATATTTTCTATAACCTCCTCACACATATCTTTTCATTTGGAGAAGTGCACAGTTTTTTTCAAATGTAGAGACAATTTTAAATGTTTCAGTTTTCCAAAAATAACAGGAAACCAGATCTTTTTTTACAGTTTTCAACAGTTTGTGAATGAGTTTAACAGCAATTAATTTATAGATCAATTATCCAGATCAAATTATCCAGATGGATTCAACCCAAACAGTACTTACGTTATTTGAAAGGTACATGGCCTCGGTCAAGCAGATTAAATGTTTGTGATATCGCGATATATTGCCCTGCGATGGACTAAATATGAAGAGTTTCATGTCATTGTTTACAATTAAAGTAAGGCTGTTCAAAATCCGGCCGATTAAATTCTTCTATGGTACCAATCCCCGAGGTTCCCCTTTGTGTAATTCGTTGTTGTTTTATTCCGCACAAAATGCATATCTCCTTTTAAACAGTCTTGAATACTGACATACATCATGGCCCAGATTGACAGTTTACAAAGTTTTGTGATCGCCGAGCTTGGTGCTTGTCTCAAACAAGTTTCGTCACCAACAGAGATGACATGACCACTATCCACAAATTGATTAATTTGCCTCGACTGACAATAAAACGGCTGTCGTCTAAGCCTGAGCTCATCAACAATAAAGGCTTGTACAATGAATATCTGTTTCAGAAATTTGTAAACTTCAACCGATAAGGTCAATTTTTTGATAAAAATACATCAAAGTAACAACTGTTGTTGTTCCTATTTAAGCACGGAAGTTTAGCTGGTAGATTTCATTTGTCAGCCAAGTCCTCAACCAAATTTTGCATCCAGCTTACCACTACTAAAATTCAACGAACCATGGGAATCCGTCAAAGATAGTCTACAATCTATGGTTTCCAGGGGCATTGGTGGTTACCAATTTGCGGATGGTTCGGCATCCGTATGTGAACGCCAACGATGATTCCATATAAATCCAAAGAGTTCAGAAGAGTTTGCTTCATTTCCCGTCGCATTTCAGACTTGGTTTGCTTCGAGGTAGTTCATTCTGCCACTGTTTAGGAACTCCTCTCTAACAGGTACTTATGAGATGGACCACTGGAAGCGCGCTGTGAGCTTCTTAAATTTTCATCGAAGGCACCGAATTCGTGAACCTAGGCTTACAGCACGCAAAAGTCATTGTTTCCTAAAATGGCACAAAGATATTTCCATAGTTATTGGTCTTTGTCATTCAAAATATAACCCAGACAGTTCTCGAGGAGATCGTATCACAAAACCAAGGTCGACCAGTAGTGCCCAAATGTCTCAGAGTATCAGAAACCGCACAGCTACGGCCACGAATAATTTGGAAACTGTCGCGCAAAGGAACTTTGACGCAACGAAATGTTCAATGGGACCCACTACAACCGGTTCATTTGATCAATTTCCAATCGCCCCTCCCATGATTCATTTATAGGGAACAGAAACATTCACAGCATTATCTTCATAATTATCTATAAAATACATATCACATTTGAATTTGTAATTACTGGTCAGCGGAACTCCGAGGTTATAACATCAAAACAAAGTCTAAATTCATTGTGATCAAATGATGTGATATTTCTATTTGCATCATATTATGACATTTATCCACATTTCATTACGTTCTGTTTAATTCATCAAGAAATTCTGTGTTTCACTGCTCAATCACTCACATGGTGAGGATCGCCTGAGATTGATTCGTTGCCAAGCTTGTGTCCACCTGAATCGGCAAACTCTTCTTGAAGGCCCGCAACGATGAAAGATTTGTTTGTGGGTTTGGAGGGAGACTTTTCATTGCCAATAAAAATGTATTCCTACATATTTCTTCGCAAAAGAATCAGCGTTTAGGTATCAAACCAACATGTAGCTATTTTTCAACCGATTTCGACAAAAGTATAGACACACGTAACATCAGCTAGCGGCACCTACCATTTTTCATCCAGACAGTTGAGGATTAAAAACTCTGGTTTCCCTCACGAAAAGACCAGTTTATTTAAACGATGAGCCATAGAACCGGTCCGGCTAAACTCAAAATTAGCCGGCTCAGCTGACTGCTGATCTAAAGTGATTTAGCAAAACTGACCAACATTGCTTCGTGGCTGCATAACATTGAAAAACTTCGGTGACCGAAGTTGAAGTTAAAACCAGATTACGTTTGCTGCTGGGTACGTGCGTGCAATCGGAGGTGGTTTTCTGCCAACAGCTTGTAACCACATCTATCTAGGCACCTCAGAATGTTACAATTCATTTAAATAAGGCTTGCTTTGCTGTAGTATTTTCAGGTTTAGCAGTTATTTTGCCGACCACACATTTATCTCCCATTTTAACCGTTATGGCCGACTAATCACACTTGTCCCGGATATGGGTTGTACGTGTCGATAGGAATGGCGACGCCTCGATTGTTTTTAATTCCTGGTCGATCTGCAACCAAATTACAGGTGAATTGCTAGTCCACAGTCAACCATGTGATCAGTATGTGATGATGTTTACAAGATGCGGCATTTTCAAACCGAAAGTGGGAGGAAAAGAAACCAGATACAGTCACATGCCTCAATCACAATGTGCTCATAAGTCTGTTAGATTAGCACACCTAGAAAGTCTGCCCATCAGAACCATTTCGCCTACCAGAATGCGGTCAGACCATTTTAGATAACTTAGGCAAGCAGCATGAACCGTTAACGTACTTCCGCAAGAATATTTGCTAATTCGGGAATTATCAACTCCGTTGGAATTCAGAAGAGTAGCCGAAATCCCGTATTCCTTGGGGAAAGATTTACTGGAGTTTGCAACTGATTATCATTAGATCATAAGAAAAACAAATTTAGTCAACTTTTTAGGTCTTTCGATAGAATTAAAACCAAATTAAGCAGCACTGTGTGTCACGTGTTTTTGTTTATCTGTGTTTGAACTGCATTGGCACGTAGTGACAGAAGTCATCATTCACTCTTCTAATTGCATGAGCCGTGAGGCAAGGCATAATCATTGTTACGCTAAAATGTCCAAAGTCTCTAAGCCTTTGTTTAACAAGATAAAGACACAACAATTGATTGGAAATGAATTCAAGTCAAACAGATGAACTACAGCTCACAGCTGTCCCCACCCCTGTTTCCCAGATTTAATGGTTTACGTGAATCGTCCGTTCATTCTTATTCCGACAATATAGCAACCACACCGTTTTGACAGGGACAGAACACTTTGTAATTTATAAATGGTTACCTAACTGATTAAATCCACTTCATCTTCCTTCGATGACACTGATAAAATCTTCTGTTTGTGTTTCCTTGAGTACGGTAAAATTTTTAATCTCATTGATAAGTGAAAGTATCGTAGTTTTTCAAAACACTGTGGTTCACCAAATTTACTATTACCGATTGTTACAAATTGTGATATTAACAAAACTCTGCTGTAAAACTCGGTGATGTATTCAGTTACAACTCGGTTTATTCTGGCTTATTGTGATAATCCAGTCCGTTCCCTGTCCTTTTCCACATTGAACTTTCGCAATTTAACCTTTGCCACACGCTGTCTAACAATCAGAGATGCAGATGACATTAGCGTCGGCTCCGAATCCGGCCACAAATTAGGGTTATTAGGGCTTCTTAACTTCCGAATCCGGCCACGAATTAGGGTTATTAGGGCTTCTTAACTTCCGTCGTTTTGCTCATGGATCTCCATCCTACTCTGTATCTCAACCCATCAATATGCCAAAACTATTTGCTTTCAATCCAAAGGAGCCCTATTATCCTCTGTGAAGATTATGCCACTTTCTTCCCATTGTGTACCAGACTACTTCCAAAGATAGACTACTGAAATGCACCTGGGTTGCTATTTTGCATGGTCTCTGATGGCCAAAACACGTGGTTATCAGTTTAATCAAAAGGAGACGTATGTGTCTGTATATCCCTCGCTTTATATCCCTAAGACGCCCACAAATCTAAATGAAAATTGTTTTTATTCCTGTGCCGTATAGTGCTTAATTTCTGCTTCCCAGTAATATTTGTTGGACTGCGTTGTACAGATTATACACTGATATATAACTAACAAAATCATATCACTCTTAAGAGGCATTCTGCATCTTTCCTTGACCAGTTCAGTCATTAGTAAGAATCTTTTCTCTTACAATGAATTGTGTTCGGACGTTTTGTCTAACACTAATCATTCACTGAATGTTCACATTAAAAATGAGTACCATGTGTTCTACGCGAGGCAAATTCATCCCTATCTGTGTCGGACCACGACCCCCAGATTGGATGTCATCTTGTGATTGCGGATATCTAGCTAATAGACTTCTGCTAGTTGATAAACTCAGGGACCAGCTGCCTTCACCATTCCTTGTCTCAAATGCTAATGGTGGAGAGCCCCGACTACCATCCATGGTGGGTAAAGCGGCTAAGTCACCATGGCACATACCTCGAAGATTTAAATGCGTGATCAAATCTTTCACGACCGTTCGTGGATTTAGCTGCAGCATTGGTCTTTTAGATGATTTTCTTGAATCATCAGCCCAAATATTCCTATTTTTGTCCAAAGCTAGAACGTCTAAATCCACTGACTCAACTCTCGTCCTGTTCCCCAGAATACTTTCCCCACTTTCTTCATATTTACAACACTGGTCTATGCACAAATCCTCCGTCTTCTATCTTACTGCACTCTTGAAGTTTCACAGAGTGACTTGCAGGCCTTGTCGTTAGGTCAGATTACCCTCTTGTTTACTCCTAATAGCACCGATTGTTAGATTTCTGACTGCGAATCGGAAGCTGCGGAAAATGTTTATCTTGATCATCTTAAAGCAAATCTAGCCTTTCAAGATAATTTCAACATCAAAAACATCTAGTGGTTAGTGCTAATTTGAGACTGTCGCACAATGTAGTGCTACAAAAGCTTACGTCAATCCAAACAACCTATTAGGGTTGATGAACTTGCAGTCTCCCGGTCATCCTGGTCATGCGCCCTACATTTTAATAACTGTGCTTGCATCCATTGTCCGTTAATGCCCTAAACCTTTCTTTATGTTATGCTCCGCACTACTGCCTTATTACCTGTTCATCCATTTTCTTCCTATCTTGATCCGATTACTCCATTTGAATACATTTTTTGTCAGAAACTTTACGACGACTTTAAGAAGCCTTCCGGTTCCGAAGGTACTCCATGAATTTGGCTCGAAAAATGCCCACTCGAACTTTATTCATCCACTGCTAACTATCTGTCCTATCCATTCAAACAAATCTGCTTCTTTCTTTTGGGAAGGTTTCTCATTTTGCCCTATTCCTGACCATATGGACCCATCAGAACTAAGCAGCTATCGACTAATCTTTCATTCAAAATTAGTATTCAGAATTACTAAACCCTGGATTTGAAACGAACTCTATCGCGTTCGAAACACCACACGCTCTTGAGTGACCACCAGCGCGAAGTTTAATGCCACCGGGAAACCAGTGACCTGCTGGCATACGTTACGGAAGTTTGGTCTAGTGTGCTCAACAATCACAGTCAGTCGTACTTGGTTCCTTGGGTATACCCAAAACCTACGATCGCATGTGACTGTTAGGGCTACCGTTAGAATTGTCTGCTTTTAGACTCTTTCCGAGGCTCGGTTCTTGGAACCATAGCTGGTTCGGTTTTACTTCCATTTCATCATTGTCTTCATTATCCCTCAGCGTTAAACAGCAGAGTAAACCTCACTGACCGCTGTCTTTTTCCCAGAGTTACATGTATCTGTAAAAACGGTAGACACGCAAGAGAAACAGGGAGTGGACCTACACAAGGTATTCAACATGTAAATTGCAGTCTAACTGTAGAAAAATATTTTCAGTCACTCACATTCATCGGAAAATGACAACACGATCGGTACTAATCACGGTTTAGTGCCATATCCTTCAGTGTCTCCAGCCTAAACTCCAAATTACTTACCCGGTCACCTCATCCATTCCGGAATATTCTAAGCAGATATTGATCATCGAAAACCTTTACGCCATTAACATTGTTAGAATTACGTAAAACGTATGCTCGGACATCACTCTCTCTCTCAATCGGATGGTGTTTCTCAGCCAGCGTTTCACAAGTTCCAATTCACCGAATTCACTTTGGATAAAATTGATGAAACAAAAAAAGCAACCTGTGTTGGGAACCGCCTAGGTGAGTTCTTTTGTGATGAGAACAAATAAGTGACAATCAAACACTCCTCGTTTTCGGGCTTGGCTTGATTCTTGGTCTGAGGCAAGACAACATGCATCGACTACCATGATGCCGAAAGATCTCCATAAATCTTTACACGATAGTAAACATATCTCAGAAACGACCTGGCAAGTCCGTACCTTCGACTCTAGTTAGAGCCGTAATCAAAACCACTGGTCAACATTATCATTCCTTGAGAAATGTTCAAGGTATATGCACCATCCAATTCATTCCAAGCTACTTTGATGATGTGATCCACGGTTTTAGTGGAAAACTGGTGCACTGGAGTGAGGTCATTGTTTTTGAAAATAAAAGGGACAGTTTGATTCTCGAGGAACTGATGGCTGAGAGTATATCAGTTAAATCAGCTAAACTGCAGATCGCCATCCCATTATCGGAATTGCGTAGTTGCAGGGTCAATACCGACGGTTACAAACCTGCTCCTGATCGTTTTGTACTGCTGCCGTGGATGGATTTTTCATGAGAATAGGTGCATCTACGTTTAGTTACGGGATGTTTGCAACTCTACTTTCAATTCATCTCCAAATCTGCAACAAAAATACAACTGTTACACTCACAGTCATTTAAAGAACCGCATTGGAAAGGTAAGTGTGGGCATATCATACCCAGCGTAATTTAGATCATTGGTGAAAGACCACCACAAATAGTTGCCCACATTCATCTTAATAAATGATCGCAATTTAGCGGAATACAGTTCGTGGATCGAGGAGCTGAGTTTCAGTCACAGTGCCGGGATAACGTACTGGTAAACAGCTCCAGCTCATTTGTCAGTTACATGTTCACATTTAATAATCTGCCCGGTTCGCTTACATTCTCTAGTTGAAATTAATTCCAAGTTTCTACGGAGCAAACAAACTTTACCTTTTATAGGTAAATCAAAATATTTGTTTTTATTAATCTGCAGCATGTTCGTTTTTCTTTTTCGTGGCCCGTAGGTCGCAATGAAACCCGGCGTCAAACTAATAGGACGTGGTCAATAAATGTCTAGGATTTCAGGTCGTTAGGCCTTTCCTTGTGAGCCGATGGTAGCATATCGTGTGAACTTCTCTAGCAAGGCTGGACTCGGATGCACAAGCTTTCAAAAAGTGTGAACATCTAATTTGTAAATGAAAATGCTTATCGGATTCGTTCCCACTTAAAGTGTGATTATGGAAGTGGGGACCAAACCTGGCCAGTTGGTCAGAATGACGTTCATGACAGTGTCTTCCGATGAGGGTGAAATTCATCTAAACTAAGGTATAACTACATATTGAATTCGAAGTCCCGTTAGGGAACAGACAATTTTCACTCACTGATTTTGTCACAGGAGGATAATGACTGAACTTAGGAATATGGTTTGTTGTCGTAAGCGTTTTAATAACTGCGAATTTGAAGCCTTTTCCAGGTAACAGGTGAATTTTAATGACAATAATAATTTGGAATACTTAAACAAGTTGGTTTACACAACGAAAAGAATCAGCGGAAATATATTTTTTAAAAAGTAGAAAGGCTGATCTAAAATGGGACAGTGATCACTATTATTAGCAGGCTATTTGCGATTCTCATTTAGGTGTCGGAATTCTGTACTGCACCTATATAGTGATTACATCAACTCGGGTGCGGATGTTTTCTTATCTACAGCTCTCAGACATCAAACCGTTGAACGTTTTGCAAATGATGCAAACCGTTAAAACATCATCCGGGCTTAGATAGAGTCATCGCTTCATATTGTCTGGCTTTGGTTTCCCGTGATATAAATGCACTGGTTTTCATCGACTAAACCTATGTTAGCGTCAGAACGATCGCGATTGGAATACAAATTGATATTGATCCGATCCGTGACCATGTAGTTCAAAGCAGTGCAAATGTTGTACCAACTAAAAGCCACAGTGAAACTTTCATTCATATTTTTGTGGAACTGTTACTGGGTATACAACAGAACCAGTGGTATTCGCTTCACCTGCCTGTGTATATATCTAAGTTGCCAGGATTCTAACTGATCGATCATGCTAAGTGCTTGGGTTGCAAACTACAACAATTCGCATGAAATGAAGAGTCCGCTGACCCATTGCAGTGCTTCACTTTGCCTGCATGAGCAACGTGACTATTTTAGTCCTTGTGATGGCTGACTCGAACATGGTTTATGCGGCAAAATGTGTTCATGCTGTTCCTTAAAATTCCACATTCGGTGAGATTATAACGCATTACAATGTTTAACTTCCTACTTCCCATCAGCTGTTCAATGAATGCAGATTGTTTCCATAAACGCAATCCAAAAATCGTTCCGTTAACCGCTCACTGTACGTAGTCCAGCAACGACCAGCGAATCTGAAAAAAAATTTTTAACAGCGTGTCTCTGTTCGATCTAAATACCAACTTTAATGCTCCAAGATATTTGAAAACGTACTTACAAGTGTAGTCGGAGAAATATAAGAAAATTCAAACTAACGGCCCGTAGCTGGCTTTTGATGATGTCAATAATGCACAACGCAGTTTCGCTGTGTGTCCTTAGGTGAATGTGCGCTAGTTATGCACACTTTTTGTATTATACTGCGGCTCCAGCTGCTTACATTTTTTAATTACCTAAACGGTGTAGTTTCTTTGAAATCCTTCATTATGTCGAAGCCGAGGTAACGAAGTATTTTAGGCAACGATTTGGGTGTGGATATTCATCTTGGCTTTCTTAAGAAGATGTGCATCAAAAATTTCATTCGACCTTCGACTGCCAGAGGCTGATGAACCATTGCTAAGTTGACTTTGAAGTCACGTGATCCAGTCTTGTACTAGTTCAAGCTAGCCTGCCTAGACAGTCGCCCAAGAAGAACCATGGTAAAAGGCAGCCACGGAGTCCGAACTCTACCCGAAGAAGATTTTGCGGAATCTATTCCACTTATCAGGATATCGCGAATTTCGTGTGAGAGCACGAGTCGCAAATGAAATTCAAACGTGTTTCCTGGTTGTCGTGGTCTTCTCGCTGCCTTCAGTTGCGTAGCTTGGGTGTAATTCAGTCCGGCACTTACCAGTGATTAATATTCGTTCGTTATTGTGACCAGTCAAATTTCGTATACTGATTTCAATTACACATGCTGGCGCTATGAGTCGCTTCGGCTAATTGTTGGGCCATCTCAGAAGGCCTAACCACTGAAGTAATCAACCAAACCTGATTCATCCAAAAGTTTGTCCAAAGTTGGGGACACTCGAGAAAAGTATTGGAAAATGTTACCTCCCTTTCGAGATTTTTAAAAATACTTGGTGACCCTTCTAAGCTCATTATCAGGTTTCGTCAAATGGTTGTCTTTTGTACCAATATGAGTGGACACTCAGCGAAGCAAACGTTGAAAAACGCGACTATGGTTGCGAGGTGTAAAACGACTAAGGTGCAAAACGAAAAATTTGTGAATTTCAGAAAGCATCGAGTAGGCTAAACTCAGACTGACCTCATTGGGTTCCCTAACAAACGAACAGCAGGGGGACCGGAAGAATGGAGTAAACACTTGAGTCATTTTCCATATGTTGGCAGCAGAAGAAGAGGAAATACGGTTTCTAAGATCCTGGCAAAGTTATCGAGGTGATGCACTAGAAATCTTGCGCAGCGACACTCGGTGCGCTTCTGTGCCGATGGAGCAACAATAGTCATCTGCATTGGATAATTTTTTGCAAAACATTCATGAATTGGTTAGCCTCAAAATATCTTACTAATAACACTAACCAAATTTTGATGACGTTTTTATCTAACTACCCATGGAAGAGAATAGGCGGGCAGCAAAATTATGGAAATAACGTACACGTGAAAGCAAAGTGTTCAACAAGATTCAAAGGTTCATACATTGCTCCAATGCGCATTACATCATGGGATAATCATCTCTTTTGTCAAGACAGCTACAGCAAGATCTGAACAGCGAAGATTATGGAATATTCCAATCCCATGGTTGTCGCACCAATATTCGACAACACTGAAGCATTCATAAATAAGACGACTCCATGCATTTATGCGAACCAAATAATGAATTTTGAGTTTTCGACCGGCTTTCGATACCAGAAGGTCCAAAGTGAAGGGTGGAAGTAGTACTGGTATTGAAATGCGGTCGACAACAAAATCTTCGTCTTTATGCTAAAGGAATTACTTTTAGTGGCTCAATGAAGATGATGGAAGACCGGCACGCACTGGAAAAGTTTTAGGTGGAAAGAATAACAAAGGTTTCGCCTTTCCATTTTATAAACTTTCCCTTTTTGCAACACAGCTGAATGTATTGCGGCTAATCAGGAAACAAATTCTGAAGCATTTTGTTTCTTTGTCCGGTCGAGCCAAGACGTCGTGAGTTAAGAAACTATTTATATCATGAGTTTAGTAAGAATCACGCTGGGCCATATAGGATGGAAGGGACATTTCTAAATGGGCAGAGGGTTTTGAGCAATAGCTTTTTAAAAATCTCTCGATGACTGACATTGCACTTAATAGGATGGAACGCTGAAGCTCATTTTTCGAGCACAAGTTGAAATGTTCGACGGTTGAGGTTTGCCTGGTGGTCCAAATATCGATTGAAAAATTTTGTTACCATTGGCGTAGAATTGAGTTTATGATGCTCGAATGCGTCGGGTAGGAGGTTGTCAGTTTAATTTGCCTCATCCAATTTGAAGTTTCTATGCTCTTTGAAAATATCCTCACGAGATATTTTGCTAAGGCTTAGGTCAGTATTGCCGTTTAATAGATGGAATCTTCGGCAAGTTCATAAATAAGTCCCTCGGCTTTTATATTTGGAATTGAGTTTCTGGAGGGAATACTACTCACCTGCCTAGGGGATTTTCAAGGTACTCGGAAGTTAGTGTAGATCAGAAGCGAGGAGCCGTAGGTCGAATTGAGTCTGCGGTTTTCTGATCTGACGGAAAGGGAAAATGCTTTAACCGGTCTGTTCCCTATTTTCGTGAGTTCTTTTCTGCAGTATATTTAAGCAAGAAGGGGGAAAAGAAACCAATAATTGTTAGCACGCAAAGTTTTCAGAGTAAAGTACTCATCGTAACTCAAAAGTGAACTTTAATGCTGGCGCTATTTTTACTTCCTTTCATTTGTTGAGAAGAAAATTCACAGTATTTCAGGTAGAATGCCACAGTCATTAGAAGAACATAGTGAGCGACGCTTATAGGGGTCGAACCCGCGGCCTTTGGGTTCAAACTTTGCGATGTTAACAAGAAGCACTGGGATTATGATGGTAAAAATGGCCGTGATCTTTTAGGTCATTATTGTGTTGAACTTAGGGCATTTTCTCCGAAATTTTCCGTTACTTTTGCCTTTGTAATTACGGCACCGGGTGACGATTCGAAGCTTATGTATTTATTAGGTATGCGGTGAAATCAAACCAGTAGCATGGTTGGTTTCCCTGATGCAGTTATGCTCTTGGTCCGAACCACACCTGCGTTCTTTCCAAAGCAGTTCTAAGGTGGCATCAATTCTAGTGAGCAGCATTTCTAAGGCTAAAAAGAGTCAGAAATTCAGCGTTAGAACAATCACTGCTACCATTCATAAGGTTTGCGGAGTTAAGATTTAAATGCAGCTGATAAGGATACTCAAAATTTAGCACTGTTTTGACAGGGCTTGAGGAGAAGTGCGAAAGTTTGCGGCAGCTGATAAACTGCAGCAAGGGTAGACCGCAGTTCATAGAACAGTAGTAAAATCAGGTAAATGTTGATTTCAATCGACCAAAACGAATTTGAATTTTTATTGGCTGGACCCGAGTATTTGTATTTATGGTAGGTCTGGTGAAATGTTATTTGCTTTCAATGTTTCCGTTAAAATCAGAGAAACTGCACCTAGGCAAAGTGGTACAGAACAACTCCGATGAGACAAGAAAAATCACAACTTCTTTACACTCATATGTTTGTAATGCTCCCTCTGTCGACAGAAATATCTAAAAAAGCTTTTTTGTCTCAATGACCACATCCAACTGAAATATCTAGTTTGACAGCGCTGAAAAACCAGACCGGTCATTAATTTTTTTGAAATTGATGTCAGTCTAGGGGAAGCACTCTCGCTTTAGTACCCTGTTAATTTAGGTTTTTGGCCCATACGTAGGAAGAATATTGTTCAACTCAATTAGTTTATCATTTTTTGTAGTAACTATCTGATTTTCTATTTTTCTCCGACGTGACGGACAACTCTGCCTGTACGTCATAGGCCTAAAACCTCGTGATGGAGTGCGAATGGCCTCCTTACCTAATAGTTTCTCAGTTTCATTCATGTCCAACCTAATGAATCTGTGGTGGTTAATGCTTTCTGCACATGTTCCCAAGCTGAAACAGTTCAAATGTTGATTCGTTTTGAATTAGTAAGGTTTGGAACAAAAATAGAATCTTACTTGAATCATTAGAAATATAGGTGGATGTTTAGTCCGTGTAAGAATTCCACGGTGATACGCTGGAAGGCTTGCCTTTAAAAGAGGGCACATAGTCCGAAAGGATGGGTTTTGTTCTCATTCTAATCATTTATTCACTGTTAATGATTCATTTGAGATTAAGTGCACGGCTGATAATGAAGTAGTACTACGTGTAACTGAAATCAGTATACGAAATTCGACTGGTCGCAATAACGAACGAATATTAATCACTGGTAAGTGCCGGATTGAATTACACCCAAGCTACGCAACTGAAGGCAGCGAGAAGACCACGACAACCAGGAAACACGTTTGAATTTCATTTGCGACTCGTGCTCTCACACGAAATTCGCGATATCCTGATAAGTGGAATAGATTCCGCAAAATCTTCTTCGGGTAGAGTTCGGACTCCGTGGCTGCCTTTTACCATGGTTCTTCTTGGGCGACTGTCTAGGCAGGCTAGCTTGAACTAGTACAAGACTGGATCACGTGACTCCTACGGGGGTTCACCACATAAGTGCACAAAATCCGAGATGGTTAGAGAGGATTGTATCTGGCACGAATACCTGAAGAGCGGCAACGAAGACGAAATCGGTCCTGTTTCCCCGGAGTAATTCAATTCTCTCATCGGCAAGGAAACAGAATACTGTCACTGAATACCCATTCTGAAAATAAAATTTTTTTCTATTGATATCTGTGAATGAATTACATTAACTGACTCTGAATATCTGCTCTATTATTGAGGTGAGTCCATGTGCAAGTCTCATGATACAGTCCGATAGAGCTTTACGCCAGCTCATCTAGACAACTGATCAAGAAGAACCGTGGCGACAAATGGCCATCCAACCCATGCGTTCCTTGAAAATGATTGAACGGGATGCATTTCATCAATCTGTGATATTTTAATTTTGTTTATAAACCTAATAGCTGTAAATCCAACTTGACTTTTCCCCCTTCCATTGTAGTCTTCTCCTGGGGTTGCAACTAATTTAGTACCTACTAGCAATCGGTATCCGTCCGCTACTGTGGCTGGCGAACTCCGTACGCCAATTTTAAGTCCAAATTCTGCAAACACGTATTGTAACTACCATCAAGGACTTCCCATTTCTGAACAGAATTCAAAGACACATGAGGCACCAACAGATCAAGCACATTAAAGATGTGATATGATCAGAGCTAAATGAAATCAAGCAATGTGGATCAGAAGAACTACAAATTCACGTCACTTACCAGACATCGAGTAGGGGAATTCGCGCGTGATTTTAGCCTTCTTCCTGTTGAACTGCTTACAAGTCTGCCACTTCTCACCCATTCTGCTCCAGTTCTTCTAACTAATATACTGTTATTTTACATTCTGATATTATTTACTAACACTAATAGCCATCAACAGCATTCAGTAGGACATAATTCTGCATCAAAAGTAGACTTCATTTACCACTCGGCAACCGTTAAACTGGTTCAGCTGTCACCTTGGGGATATTCTTGTTAAAACATTTACCTCAGCATCACGTAATACACCGCCATCTACTGACCGTTAGCAGGTTTCCATTGTGACACCAGAAACGTTAAATGTATGAATGAATTTCACTTGTTTCTTTCAACTTGCAAGCTTACATTGATGTAGACAAATGGCTGGTTACTTGGTAGTCGTCTTGTTTTCCGCGGTCAATATCAGTTTCTTGCATGACATATGAATTTGTGGATCACAGATACAGTTCATTCATTCGGGCCTAATCCTTCTTCTACCCCTTGGCACTCACTGTAAGTACATAAACCCAATGACACAAATTTGAGAAGGGCTCTACTTCGTGATGTAAGTTTTTCAGGCGTTTATATTTTTAGCGATTTCATTAGTCGCAGACAGTAAATGAATTCAATGTGAACTGGTATACCGAGTGGTACCAAAATACCCCGAGCTGGGACCGATAAAATGCAGAAACTATGAAATCAAATTCGGCACCTCTAAAATATGACTGGTCACAGAAAATTGTGATCTCTTCCTACGACTTAAGGATTCTGGAATCTCGGTCAACTTCATGCAGGTGTTTCTAAAGAGTTTGGTTCTAATGCTATGACGAAGAATTCGCACTGATAATTTCATCACTTTGTCGCAGGATTGTATAGCTTAACCCCATGGACGGTAAAATGCAACTCGTTAGGCAAAAATTATCGAGCGGGGAGTTCGTGATGAATGCCTGGAATCCATGATTTTGAACAAGTCTAAATCCTTAGCTGTTTCGCCTGTCTTGGCACATCAGAACAAGCTGAGTCGACTTGAGAAATTTAAATATTCATGAAATAATTCAGCATGTGATATGATCGCTCAACTCACCATAAAGAAACCATGGAAGCACTGTACAGCTGTTTCACCCTTGTTAGGAATCATGAGCAGTGCATATCCACCGCGCCCGAACTGGCACGCGAACCCGAACAAGGACGAACGATTCTGAGTCGAACGCCTTAGCCATTACGCTACCGGGCAGGCTCTGAACGGTTTGTTCAACTTCACCACATGATGTTCCACCTATCCGTGATGACTGATTTGCACGGTTACTGTCCGCTAGCTCACAGCGATCGACCCCTACTCACAGATGACTTCTGTGCACGTAGCCTAAGTACGACCAAGGCTTTCGATATGACCTACACAGCTTGATTACTTCGTACATTTTAGTAGTACGAGATTGAATGTTTTCATGAAATAATTGACCATGTAATAATCCTAACGAGGATAAAACAGCGGTATAGTGACTTTTTCCATGGTTTCTTAATGATTAGTTGAACGATGATATCACATGGTGAATTATTTCATGTAACTTGCTTTGAGAAAGTTTGCCCACGTTAGTGGAAAAGTTGGCGCATTTCATCTACCAACAGCGCTGTGTTATTATCATCATATCATTCACAACAAAAACCAATACATGGCACATCGATTTTTCGATACACTCCTTACGTCATTTGGTCCTGATACTTCCATGTTGCCCTTAAAATGAATGAATGTTTCTACCCTAGCGGACTTTTTGGTAAGTTTTTATGTCTGGATAAAGTTTTCCGCGAATTAGTCTGTTCGAGAGCTGCGTGCAAGAGTAATTACGTGATGCCAACTCACGGAGTGTAGCCAGTGTGTCAGCTTCTTTGCAGTGCCATAGATTCCCCAGCAAGTAACCAGGGCGTACGGTATCAATCCTCGGATAAAGTGTTTTCGATGTGCAACGATTATACGATCGGAGCTCGGAGATTCATCAAAACATACCTCTGATTGCTTGAAACAGGAATTAATGGCAACAAGAGTGTTCTGTTTGTCAAGAAACGATTCACTGTGGTCAAGATGAACCCGCTGCTAAAGGTCACATGATGCAGGCCAATGGGTCGATCTAGAAAGCTGATTATGAATTTTATGCATATAGACCCAACATTTCTCGGCTACTTTGGGTTCAGGTCAGGGATTTTATTCTTCATTATCAATGCGTCCAGGATGTATATCATCGGAACAGTGATCGCAGTACAATGGAGCGACTGTTACAACACAGTTTAAAAATGGTCTTGGGCGATAGTGTGTAATGCACAAAAGAAAAACGACTGTGATCAGACTGAATGCCACATTTATCAACCGAGTAGTTTAGGTCAATGATATGATGAGTTACAAAAACATTTGCCACAACTAATGACTATATTGTGTGCATAAAAGCCTCCAATAAATGAACTCATTTAATTATCACTCAATGCTTTGGCTGGCTCATAGACTGAAATACCGTCTTGACGTGTGAATGCACTTTGTAAATGCGAAATACTGGAACTGATGACATTTTTACAAAACAGCAGGTGAAAAACCAGGATCAAAAGGTAAGACCTTGCAATGAAATAACTGAAGCGACGTACTACTATTTCTAATCGTGCCAGGCAATAAAACTTTGCTGTCTCAGAGGTTCCAAAGTTTTCCGGGTAGGAAACAGCCATTTGGTAAGTACTTCGGCAAATCAAAGGCATGAAATTGGGAATTCGCGGGAGTGTCGACTTTTGATTGGAAAATGTAAACCATTATGGGTTAGAATATGAGTACCATGCCTTCCGGAGTTCATTCATTTCGATGCAAAATGCCGCAAGTTCAAATCTTTCACTTTCTTATAACTTTAATCATTGAGCAGTAGAATCAATACACACGGCTTCCGCAATGCAGAAATCCATGAGGCGAGGTGAAAAATATCATTGACCACGAAGCCAGTTATTTCAATCCGTAAAACGATTGCGTATTCGCAATGCACTAAATGAAAACATAAGTAATCGTAAGTAGAACTAGAATTGCCGGGAGGACCAGAACATGGGCTGGAATGCGAGTTGTATTCGGCAAGATCTCGATGTGCACGCATTTTTAATACGGTCAAATAATCGTGTTTAGTTTTTTGGCTGTCGCCACAACTTACATACTCCATGGTGAGTGGTTCAGTTCACCAGCTGATTATCCTAATAATCAGATGGATCAAAATTTTATCGTTTACAGATATATTATAGATATTATCTTATCAAATGTCTATTTCTGCTTTGGTCGATAAGCCGCGGAGTCAACACTGTGCACCTCATCAAAACCAGAAGAATTTCAACAAATATCGGATTCGCTAAGAATCATGCAGCATTCGGTCTTCCCATAACATTCAGATGCGTCATATGTAATCAGGAGTTAAAAATCCGGCAGTTTGTGAAATTACCCGCTGGAACTTAGACCTGTCTAGAGAACGAAAATACCCAGGTTTATAATTTACGGAATCCTTGGACAAGTAATTTGGATAAAATGTGTAGAAACAACCACCTCAACAAGTTGCTAAGGCCAATATTACGAAAAAATCATGACAGCTTTGAGTTTGAAGTGTAAAATGTCATCGAAGATAGTTGTATTACTTCTACGCAAAAGAGTAGCATTGAGTGTGACCGATGGCGAGAAAACATGTAACGGAATAGCTCCGATCCGTGACTACACGAAAGAATAAATCAAGACTGAAAATCATGTGAAATGTTTATCGAAAGACATTGCAGGTCTTGTCGAAACTCATGCAGTAAGCATTACGTGGACAATTTCCGCTTCAATAGGCAAAAGCAAAAAGAAACAACTACTTGAATTTGTATTCCTCTTATTCGGCGAGAACCGGAGAAGCTTTCGAGCATCAGGCCATAAGCTTTGGAGTCACCCAGCGACCGCATAGGTTAGAAGCTTAGCCGACATTCCATTTTAGACTAGGGAGAACAAAGTGAGGCTTATTTGCAACAGTCAAAGGCATGTAGTACTAGAAATCCAGCATCAATAAACAATAACAATCAACGGGCCCACTACTATCTTTCAGTACTTGTTTGGCCGTTTTGATCTAGTTTCCAGGGCTTCCAGTATGAGAATGTTCCTACTTCATACTTCAAGGAGTTTCCAAATTTCCACTCCAGTATCCACTGTTTAGATAGCACATCAAGTTATCAGGGAGGAATAGGCTCAGGATTCAGGCCATGGTATGATTTTATGTAAAGCATACCCTGGGTCCGACTGTACTTCCACCGGATTTTCGCCAAATCGAGAGAAGACCACTCTAGTCAGGATAAGCGGTTTACTAAATTATGGCAGTGAAATACGGACCTTCTGTTAGAGACACTGTTTTCTTTTATATTGTTTGATTTACTAAAATAAGGGGAATATCTCCATCATCACGATGACGAAATTTCCTACCACTAATACATTGTCTTTTGATAAATTTGTAAGATTTTTCCCAATTGGGCAGAAATAAGGAAGTGGGACGAATTTTGAGTAACTTTCCTATAGATTTTTTCGCTTTTCAAGTGCTTTGTAGATCACCCTCTATGCATCTATCAACGAAATTACCGAACGGCCAGATTTTTCTACCATTGCACAGGATATTTATATTCCGTGTTTTATTGCACGATTAATCTTTATTCTACATCTGCTGACACTTGCAGTGTGTGGTTGTTAATCGACTCCATACGGACAGTGGTGTGTGAAATATCGGCAATAATCTGTGTCAGTGGTCACTTTCGAGTGTGACTGGTTTCTTCCCTGAAGGATGTTTTGTCACACTTTCATGGCGTTTTTGTTTAGTTTGAGGCGCAGGAAACGCTCAAACACAAATTATGTCATTAGTCCAGTATCCGCCACATTGTGGTATCAAAAGATTTTACTTTCTGTCGGTTACTAGTTCACTGACACTACAGCAGCCTAGATGATTAAGCCAAAGCGCTTACATGATCTTGACGCACGATCATGTTTGATGCAAATCATTATCCTTTCTGAAAGAAAACATTTCTGTTTTTGGTCAACCATTATTATCAGACCTTAGCAAACGCAAAACACTCTAATTAACAAATATTTATCTTCAGCCAGCAAATACAAGCGTAATCGTGAGTAGAATGCTCGATGAAATAGGTGTTTCCTTTGGACAAGCAAATCTGTTATCATTCATGAATACAAACTAGGTTGTATCCTAAGACCTCTTCAAAGAAGGTCATGAAATTTTTATGCTTCAGTAGGATTTCCATTTTCCTGTTCAAAAGCGTCCGCCTAGACAATCAAGTTCACCCATCTTTAACTGGCCTTATAATGGTCTACAAACAAGTATAATGAATATGTAAATTCAAGATGTTAATTGGTGTTTATTTATACATTGTAAGTACTTGAACCCTTAGAATATCAACATGGAAATTTTCTGAATACATTACATTCGGCTGTAACTGTTTATGTCTATATTTTTAGATCACGTAAGGTCCTCTTTTCACGTTCGAGAGTCATCATGATTAGCCGATTGGCTGGTTGTAGATGCAGCCTCAGCAGACTTCCACGGAGCTGCTTCATGAATCACAATTGGACTCATTACAGTTGCTCAGCCAACGAAACTGAGATTTCGTCTTTCCTATTTAAACGGTCAAAAGCCTTAAGCAAAAAGGCAATTATCGACCAAAGTCTACGAGCGACCAGTTGCTTTTCTCACGTGACCAATCTGCACACAGCAGATTTCGCTAACAAAATTGCATCTCCAACGGGTCCAGGTATGTCAAACGACTTGAGGTTCGCACATTTATATTCCAGATAGCTAACCGGTCTTGCCGGCCATTCGCCTATCAAGTAATTCCGTGAGGGAGAGCGATCACTAAACAGAGTACAGCATGAAATAACCACAAGGTTTGGTTAGGCTGAAGAACCAAAAGCTGAAACCGAAATTCGAAACACTTTCTAAATGGAAAAATAAAAGTTTGGAGTTAGCCAGCTATGATGTACAATGTACATTAATTCATTTTTCACCCAATCCTTGGTGTTAAATTAGCATGCCGATAGGTTATAACCAATTAGTTACCAGAATGCTGACAGTTGAAAATCGATGAAAATAACTGTGCTTATGTTGTTGTCGCAAACATGGACGCTCAAATGCAGCCATCACATCCGTTCCAAGTCTCCAATCCACTAAAAGACTTGAACTGTAGGTATCTTGATTTTGACCTGTCGCCTGTATCTTAAATTCTGTATGTAATAAAAAGATTGTAGTATGTTTTGAATGCGTCTCTTTCATGCTGCTCCGCATCCATTGCTATTGAGCAACCAGGCTTTCCCGTTGTCTTCATCTTTCCCAATGCGTCCATTCATTACCTTTTTGATCAAGTCACAAATACAAACGGATGTTCTTTTTCTCCTACCATACACCGCTTCTTTTCCATTCCAAAGGAAGGAATATACAATAAGCTTATCGGGCATGTTCACTCCCTGTTTTGATTTGTTAGCAATTGTTCACAATTGCAAGTAAGGTCATTGAAAGCGGAGTGCTTTTGCGGCACCTGCCAAATGACTCGATATTACGGGCGGATCGTTTAAGTCGAATTCGGCTGGGTGGCAATGAACTGTTTGACACCATTAGGGCGCTTAGCTGTGTGACAAACGAACACCATATCTTCATTTTTTCACACTCCTTGGGATATTGACGTTTTGTCGAGGTAATTATTTTCGAGCATGTTTTGGATGCAAAATATCCCGATACTTGCTGATGTGGCTCACCGGATAACAACATGACCACAGGTTGCAGGTTTGCGCTGAGAAAACGACGGATGAGGCTAAACAATTGCCGAATTTCGACTCTAGATTCGTGAGGGATGGGTAGCAGATTAGTAGGTGCAAAAAGTATGTCCAATCGGTGTGTACTGCTTCTATAAACACTTTTCTGTATGTGACTAATGAACACTAGAGATGAACCTTTCGGGGCTTTTTGTTCAAACACCTTTGCTTGTCTTAACAGATAATATTTGTGCGGTGTTGTGAAAGTGAATTTTGATATAGTGTTTAAAACGTTAGCCACTCGGTCAATAATATTTGGGGTATGGGTTCCGCCATTCATTTCGGTTTTAAGGGGAACCATGTGCATTTCAAATCTACCCAAGTTTCAAAGGAGATGCGTTTTCGGAAGATTTCTGTGGAGTTACGTTTGCGATTGGCAGTGGTCCAGCGGATTAAGTCGTGATGTTTGGACGTCTGTGGTTCCAATCCCTCCACTGCCGGTCATTTCCCCACTCGACAGCCCTCTGTTGGCCACGGCCCCCTTCCTGAAAAACGCTGTACACTGCTGTCTCATTAATAAATCAAGTAAAAGATGAAAGATAATAATTATTTCAGACAGATCCAATTGGACAAAATTCCACAGAAAACCGCGAACTTGAAATTCTTCAAAACCTCTGCAACCCTAATGGTTGGATTTCACTGTCCTAGGCATTCAGCAAGCATGAACAATAGTGTATGAATCTACGAACGGGTGATGCAACCAACCTTAAAGAAACTCCATTTGCATTTCTTTGGTGAACCGACTGGTTGCAGGAATGATCCGAGGAAACCGAAACGTGACCCCGGAACTTGACCGGTTGTGACTGAGAAGTAGGCAACGGTTTGCTTGTCGAATCAACCGTAAACATTTTTAGGCACTTTGGACAGAATGCATAAAGCCAGTCCCGATTACGTAATCTGCACGATTACAGAAAACCGGCTGAAGATCGATAATATACAAACACGACGAGTGTCGTGTCATTGGGAATGAACTGGATGATCCATAGCGTAAATCTAAACCCCACTGATAAGATTTGCAATCTATTAGGGCGGTCGATTTGTGCCAAACAAACAGAAATAATTAATTTTCTTCGAACTTCAAAACCCCTAAAAATGCATCATGAGAAAGCTGACTTGAATTTGATACACTTCTTGGGTCTCGGGCAGATCACCATCTGACCATGTGAAATTTATTAGTATTTAAGAGCACTGTTTCTAATACCGGTTAGCAATAACCAGATGCATTTTCAATGGTTTTTCGCCTTATTCTGCATTGGTT
This sequence comes from Fasciolopsis buskii, assembly GCA_008360955.1. Lineage (NCBI taxonomy): Eukaryota > Metazoa > Platyhelminthes > Trematoda > Plagiorchiida > Fasciolidae > Fasciolopsis > Fasciolopsis buskii. The sequence goes on along the minus strand of LUCM01008725.1, from coordinate 27,748 downwards.
GGAGAAATTGATTATTTGGTAGAACTGGTCATCCGCTATGCTATCATCATGTCAAATTTTATTATGCTGCTCGCTTTTATGCCTTAAAAATCAACGAAAAACAGTGTTTCAATACCATTTCCCCCACCGTAAAAATCCCAATGGACATAGGCTTTATACGGCAACCGCATTACACAAACCGGCAAATTTGCTGATAATCCCATATATCATTGTCCAATAACCAGGTCATTTTATCGATCCCGTTGATGAGTTCCTACCACATTCTTTTTAACTGCGAGCAATAAATCCCGAGAAGCCGGTTTCTTTTCAAACAGGATCTTCCCACTACTGCTGTAAACGAGTGAATCGTTTCTTGCCATATATGACCGGGCAGTGGTAAGATTTCACACGTAATTACACAGAGTAACAAATGTGAGGGTGAAAAATTTTACAAACTTTAGATAGAAAATGTGTGCTCATTGTCAACTTGATGCTTAGAACAACACGTAATGGATGGTACTAATGTATTTCATTTATCTCATGACTGCTGATTAACATTCTTTTGTTTAACACCAAACCCAGAAGTCATTTTCAAAGGTTTGAAGTTTCAAAACCACTTCTGCTTTCAATTTTCCATGACTTCTCGGATTACTCCAGGCCGAATTAATTTTTTGCCGTAAATTTGCATCGACCGGTCGAATCCGGATTGAACCAATCGGAAGTGTCCATAAGGAAGAAATTCAACCACTCCAATGCGGTTGAAAGGTCGTGTAGCTGGTCCGTACGTGCCCCGTCAAAACCCAAATTCTGCCGGTTATTTTCCCGCACTAAGAACTGCAGTTAAAAGCTTCCCCTTATGTTAGAATAAAGAACCAAGCCTGAGAATAAATGGATACTCCATTTTTAGAACTTTAGAAAGGAAGAAAGTTATAAGATGTGGCGTTGATACAGAAATGCTAACCCTATGAGGTGCAGTTTACTGTGTTCACATAGTTTATTATTCGAAGATTACATCGAGTGCCGTGATCATCCTCAAAGGGGACGGCTTATTTTCCTTTGGGTCTGCCGTTTCCTGAGGGCGCCGACATGGCGTACACGGACAGTAAGTGGTTGCTTGTGCATGTGCACATGTCCGCAGCAACAGGTTGCGGACTACTCAGGCAGTGTCCGTTCGGATGACGATCGACCATGTGAGAGGGAAGAAGGGGTAAGGGATTTGATGTCATAACTTCAATAGGGTGCGCATGGATGTCTACGCCTCCAGTCGCACGTCTAACCTGAATACTTGAATTTTGAACCAAAAGCATCGCGGACAGATAAGCGATAGAATCACGGTATTACGTCGAAGGTTTAAGGGCAAGTCATCAATTGTCGAGATTTGCAGTACTAACTTGACATCATGGGCAAACACGTTGTGCACAAAAGTGTTGGGGTTCGGCTACGGTGTTGCATCTTTCGAGCTGTAATTCTCTACTTATTGGGCTCAGTATGCATCGCTGATCGCCAGGATATAATTATCGGTGCAAACTAGTCTGTGCTCGCGGACCATAGAGTCGAGCACTGTTTCTGCTAAGACAGCTTCACGGATAGTTTAAAACAGCAAAAGGAATATTCGTCTGTTCTGTTTGGTCCAGGAGGTCTTCAGATGATTCCATCTCTCGGTCTCAGCCAGCCATTCTCACTAACTCTGGTGAGAAAAGCCAAGTTGAAGAGAAACAAATGTTCGTTTACTATGCCAAAAAAAACGGTCTATATTGGGATTTCTCTGGTCCTCACTGCGTGGTACTAGTGGACATTTTAATGAATGCGGTTTCAGCTATTTATTTCGTATCCCTCACCGAAACCCAGAAGTATCATTAATAAACGGTACCCATGTGGTGTTCAAACCCTTAAAACATTAGCTGAAGTGACACATTTCCCGACAAGTTATGGACGTTCCCAAACCAGACAAATGCGGTGGTTGCGTAGAAAAAGTTTAGTCATTCATACTGGTAAATAACCAGGAACAGAATGTCCCGAACAAACACTGACTGAACACGGAGTATAGTGTATGCAAATGCATAGGCAGGTGATAATCAGCACATTTGCGTCAATCACTCGGTTGCGTGCGACTCAGCAAAAATCGTTAACTGAAGCCACTACCCACCGCTACTTAATCCGCGAAACAATTATATGTGATTGGGCAAACTGCTACCCATGTGATCTGAGTAATCTTTGTTCCTCTCTGCTTTTGTCGCTTTCTTTGAGGTCACTAATAAACGCGCGTCTCGCCTTTACAAAACCGTTTATATGTGCTGGTTGGTAAAGGTGAGTAACTTTGATTGGTCCGCCAGTTATTAAGAAAATTTCTTAGAAGTGTAGCTGCGAAACAGTTGATAATTTGACTTTTTGGTTGACTGATGTACTGCACTTCGAGGTCACCCTTGGGAATCACATGCTTGGATGAGACTTGCGCGAAGAGGCGGTCGATCACCGTAATTGACGCAACTCCACCTGCATGTGTACGCGTATGCACCTCGCGCTGAACAGAAATGTTCGCTGTGTTTTACTTGGGCCAGAATGCTTTTCACCGAGTCACCAGTTCCATTCAAACCGGTCTGTTTTCTATTTGCATTTGTTTTTATCACTTGTTCGTGTGCACCCAAAACCCGTACCAAGTCCAAACAAGCACACGGTTACGGAAAATGAAATCATTACTTATGAATGTATTCAATCAGTTACAATCAAAATCGTTTGCGTTGGAATCTAGTTCAAATATTTTTCAACCGAGCACTTCTGGACCTATTGTGTGAATCGTGCACTTTGGTGACCTTGAACATCGCCCTTGGGAAGTAGGCTGCAGACCGCGGATTTACTTTTGATCTAATGAGCGTTGAAATCCAGTTCATAAGATTACTCGGTGTCTTGTGTATTTCAGCTCAGATATAAACAGTTCTATCAAAAGACCGACTGTCCAGCCTGCTAGACAACCTTACTTAGGTTGTTAACACTGAGATATCACTTTCTGATCTGATTTGTTCCTTTTTAATTATGCTGATCTCCGTCACATACTCACTGACTGTACTAGGTAAAATAAGGAAGATGGGATAAACAGAACAGAACAGTTTTGAACTACATGCCAGTTTCTTAGCACATTTGAAAACATTTATCTGACTAAATCCTTCAAGCGATTTGTGATTACTTACCCAGCACCCTTCACCGTTCGGTGAGAAGCAGCTGGAGTGCGACAGAATTTTCCCACATTTTGTGAAATGATCAAAGGCAGAACTGCGTTTAAAAATAACTGGTCACATAGGTGTACCAGCGACTTCCAAACTTAGGTGTATGTAATCTCGTTGTTACCAACAGGTTTCTCTAATTGGCAGTTTCTGAATCGTGAAGGTCTGTTACTAGTCCTGTTGGATTGTTGTGGTGGAATGTTCGTCATCTTTCAGCCTGAACTCACTTCTGTTTGGCAGAGTGATCCGTCATTTGGACACATACAGTACATTGGCATTCATATTTGCCGAACGTTGAACAGATGGACCATAGTAGCAAAATTTCCGAAAGCCTTTTGAAAGGGTTTGGTAAGTACCACGTTAAGCATTTCGGCATAACCTCACTGTCACTAGGACTCCTGAATGACGAAGGTGAATACCGACAGTCATTGCCCCAAATATATGCCACCAATGATGGATTTGTCTAATTAATATGCTTGCGAATGTCTTGTAAATAAACCTCAATACGATTTCTCGGTTGCCGTGGTCTCGTTGTTCTCATTTGCATGGAATGAGATCTGGGCTTTTCCAAAATGAGCCGGCCATTTGCGCCAGTGCTTTATTGTACTCGGTCGCGGTCAGTGCCACTACTCTTATGAGGGGATTGCAGTTTAATCGACATTGCGCCTGAGCCTGATGCACCTGTCTCATCGGCTACCCGCGATAGCATGACGATGGACCGTGCTAGACAAATCGCAATCGGTACACAAACGTGGAGGCAATCCCAGCGAGCACAGACGGCAAGACGGTATCTCATTGGCCCCTAGCTGCCAGCCGGCACAGTGGCGTGATTGGAAGTCAGGGGTGTGGGTATGCAAACTAATAAGGTCATATTGTGATTTGCGCCAACCGTAGAACATGAACGGTTTGGATTCGACAACAGAACAACATGAACTAGACCAGATGAGTTGCATCAAACGAGATGGGCCAATTAGAGCGTGACCCAGACAACCGATGAAGTAATGAAAGCCAAGTCACAAATATCCAAGCGAAGTAGCCTGTAAATATGCGATGATTTGATTTGAGGGAATGAGATTCTGTGCAGGTTCGACTTGTTTTTCTTGCTTGAGTTAGTGAGCGATACCGATCTGGAGGCAGAACTGACCGAGTGGAGAGCAAACGTCGGAACGGTTATTAGGTGTTACGCAATATTTTCGACTACATATGGTTTCCCTTCTCGCCTAGTAGCCATACATATGGCGCCTACTATTCCTACGGAATCTTAGCGAACTTTCGCATCAACCCAACATAAACGAGAATTCCCTTAAGCACCCTGCGATAAATTTATTAGACTCTCATAGACTTCCCTTTAGTGGGAATCATCTGAATTCATGTCAGATAATGGGCGATTCTATGCTAAACTAGGACACCAAATATTAGTGAAAAATTTTATTTTGGAGCCGAATTACCGCGAAAAATATGCAGTTTATTCAATCAGATATTTCAGGTATCGAAAAATGTGGCCTCGTAAAATATTCCCAAAACATCTTCTAACGACCGTTTGTTAGAAGACTATGTTACCTATTATCTTCAATTTTTAACCGATTAGTGCGTTCCCAAATTCGCCTGAAGATAACTAACTTCATTTCCTCAACAGTGGCGCGAAGAGTACCTGCAGAGTGCTCATCCGTGGGTCATGTTTGTCCTAACTGCGTAGGAATCATTGAACAGTCAGTGTAGGAACGAAATGCTGTGGTTCACTCAGAAGACATTGTTCCAAATCCAAATAAAAATTTTGCAGCTGAAAGCTTTAGCTTCTAAATTACTCTGAAATGGCGTAAGAAAAGAGGCCAGCGTTTTGTTCAGGACATTTGACAGTTTACATGTTCCTCCTGAGTCCAAAGACAAGTGAACAAACAAATGGACGAAAGTTTGGGTTGCTTTTGTTCGTTCCTCTTCCTTTTATTCAGCACGTAATACTAGAAAGCAATTCAAGAACAGCACATTTGCTAATTACCTACAACTGAGCGGAAAATGACTAGCGGTGGCAGGGTTGGAATCCCGGACGGCAACATTTATCCTCTCCCATAAAGGCCATCCAAGCACTACCGATAAGGTTTCAGCGTTCTTCCATTTCTCCAAGATTTCCCAGTCATTTATTCAGAATCCGATCTAGATCAGTATTTCATCTTTAGTCACCTATTTGACCTCGCACTTGGAGCCATTCTACCAAATCTTTCTGGCATAATTCCCGATAGAGGGGACCAATCGCTGCAGCAGATAATGAAGAGTGAAACTCCTTAATTTGGACATCACCTGATCCAAGGAAGTTTGTTCCGTGATGCTCATCCTTGCAGACGAGATTCCCTTGCCCCGCATCAAATTATCCTCGACAAATTCATTGGACGGTTAAATACGATTGAATGGTGAAATGGGTTGTTTCATCGCCGCTGTCAGCAATGGAAAATGTCTCTTCGCTACAAGGATTTGCCTACTCCGGTGCAAACTGGTTATTATGATTGATAAAATAAAAGCTAAGAACAATTGTATCACCCGGGTTATAAATGTTTCCATTTGAAGTTATGCCTGCCAAGTTTCACGCATAAGCCTAACGTTGTGTGAGCCTTAGAAAAACAAAACTACCAGTTGATTGTTTGGTTGTTCGGATTGTTATTTAAGTGACCAGTAATGTCTGATTAAGGCTCGAGCGAGGGTGAGGTTACAAATGATAACCGACCACGGATTATTAGTCTTTCTGATGCAGTTTGTTCCAGGTTGTGGTGAGAATGTCAGACCAGCATAGCTAGCACAAACACTAGAGGTTAGTCGTTGTGCTGCAAAAAGTCGATGGGAAGAACTGTGTGATCAACTAATCAAAAAAGAGTTTGTATGAGGATCAACATTTTTGTCTGTTGTTCAGAATATACGATTCCATTAACTGGCTGAGACTTAGTGAACAACCTCATCGAATTTGTCAGTTTGTACCGCTTCAGTCATCTTTAGAGGAACTAAGATACTAGGATGCAAAAAGGAAGATTCCCTTCTCTTGATGAAAACGACCAAGTTTCGCTTTCACGCCAAAAAGACATCTCTCGACAACGCCTGTTTGATAACATGCCGGCTAGATCAGTAACATATACAATAAGAATCCCGTGATGTGGATGGGTCTGCAGGTCTGGTACTGGTGTAAAGGATCTGAATTGCGTTGTGCTGTTCGAGTAACCATCGCTACCCACGTATATTTATTTATCACCCATTTACTAAAGCTTTCGCGCTAGCAAGAACGCCATAATTTGATAACCCGCTGCAAAAGTGAAATTGCACCATTTTCTCGTTTAGGTAAAAAACGATTGGATGAACCCGCATGCTACTGGAGTATTCTGAAAAATAAAAATTGACGATTACCTTTTAAAAATAAACTTCAAATCCAGGCAATCGGATCGACCCGTTTTCATATCCTCAAGAAGTGAGGAGATGTGGTATCTAGCTTTGACTGAAAACGCGTCAGCTTTCTAAGTAAGCCGTCACAGTCAACTACCAGGGGTTTCCCGAGTAAATGCGACGTGTTTTCCTGTGGTACCACAAAATCAGTTTGACTGCCTTGCAAAGTATGCTTTGAGGCACCTAATGGAATCATACGTGTACCAGTTTTTTTGATGTCCTAGGATGGAATAGGCACAGCTTTATTGGCTGAGCACTTAGATAACGGTAATGGTGGGACTGGGAAGCCAAGCTACTTGAACTGGTCATTGTTGCATAAGTTATCAGAACTCGGGTTTATTCTGTCCTATACGGGAGCTCCTAAATCCGTTTGATATCGAAAATCGATGGTCAGAGGCTGCGATAGGTAAATGCTAACAAGTGACGAAAAACCCTCCCTAATAATCGATGAATATCGCCATAGACTACCGCTGCCGAAGTACAGACAGTCCCTGGGAAGAATAGCATGTGGCCACATCCACTGGCGGCAACAGTAAAACCAGGCCAAATTACACATCACGATCATGACAGAATGACACTGGGGATGCTCTCGTGGATTTCGTACCTATCCTCTAAGATTTGTTCTGACATTTTTAGACTGTGGAGCAAATTAAACACAAACCTTATTATGCACCTGGTCTGAGGCACTTTAACTTCGGTTTTCGTACTTCATTTTACAATTTATGGATTGATTTGCCACTCACGAGAGGATCAGGTCCGCTGGTAAACAGTCAGAAGGGTGGCTTAATTACTGAACTCTCACTGGATTTATTTCGACAGAAGGTAAGTTTACATATAACATATCAAGCGTATGTTGGTCTTAGATTAAATTCTAGGCCTGTTTTCTAGCAAAATGTGCTCTCTGGTTTCCTTATTCATTTAGCACAGCCTGCTCAGGCAATCTGAGGATTAGTTAAAAATCCCACGTTCAATATTCCGTCGAGCTGGGCATTGGTTCGGCAAAAGGCATCTGGCTCCTTTTGTATACTTTCACCATGTTGACCTGTCTGTCCATTTTGGCATCAGAAAACGTCACCAGAAGCTTATCATGGGACATGTTTCCAGTAAGAACAGATTCGTATTCATAAGTCATTTTCATCCCGGGCAACTAAAAAATGAACCAGTACAGTTAAATGCAATAGCAAATTAGGTCTGGCTTAACTAGTTGGATTGCTGCATGAGTGCCGAAACCGCACCTCCAAAAAAAAATATATATATATACTCTCAGTTCCAGTGTTCATAAGCCCTAACTGCCATTCAGAAACGAGTTGTCGAGTGTTACAGTTTTCTCATTCTACCCTTGTTTGATTCTCGAGGGGCTCACCCGTACTGCTTGCACGAGTCAAAGTTCTCTTTTGTAGGCTGTTCGAAGTTTGACAAGAGTTGAACACACTCACTCAGGACTGGTTCTGACAATTCACACAAGGCATCTTCGTCCAGCCAACATAAGATTGATATGGCTAATTTTTTTCTGAAGCTTGTCTTGTGGACGGTTATCGAGGTAGGCCCTAAAAATTCCTCGTCCTCAGGTTGAAAATGTCCTGTGAACTCAGGGAAATAATGTGCCGATTCCAAAACGGGAATAATTTGAAAAGGCTTTCCATTCCAATCGAGTTAGAAGAATCGCTTCTGAATGGACAGGTTTGCAAAATGAGCTTGGCTGGACGGCCTCAGTCCTGGCAGGATAGGTCACAATGGAAATCTAGCTGTGAAGGTTTAATAACCGGTATGATGAGACTTCGCTACACCCTTTTCTTTATCCGGCTTGTCGTGAAATAATCAGCGCGTATGGTATGAAAGTTGAAAGTCTGAAACGGCCAACCAGTGCATCGAAAAATGCTCTTTTTGAATTGGAAAACCCCTTAAGAACTTATTTCATTATTGCACTGAGTCTCGTCAACGAGACAGCCGTAGGTACTGTCTACGCAAGTGTTGGTAGCCTAGCATCCGTGAGTAGTTCGCTTACTTCCAACCTAAACAACCAAATGTGTAGGCCCGTAAATGGCCTGAGTCAACAGGCTGGAAAGTCAATGAATCACTGGCGAGGTGACCATGGTAAGCAGTTCACGTGTCCTCAAGCAGTAAAGTAAACACGTAGGCCCCCTCTTCGCGAATTTCGTAAAACAATGAGGAGGTAGCATGTAACTGACCTTAGTGCAGTGCGTTAGGATTCATTGCCAGCACAGATCCGCGTGTGATGGGTCGTAATCCAAATGACGTGTGCGCCTGCTTGCGTTAGCGTTCGTTTACGTGTATGATTATCCTGACTGGATCACACGATGCAGGCATGCCTATGTTATCCAGGCATGTCCAGTGCAAAACACTTCGAAAATGTAGTGATTTTCGCATAAATTCGTGTAGTTCACTTTGACCAACGAATGTTAGTCACTTACAAAACAACAACAATGGCAACAAAGACTGTTACAACTATTAACACTAATACCAATAACAATAATAATAGTCACAATAAAACTGACACTACTGTTACTTTGTACTCATGCATCTTTGCTGAACGGATGTGGTACTACGCACAACTGTTCTCGAATTTTGTTGTAGTTTTTGTCTTAAAAGAATGGTTACCTTGGCGGATAATTAATGAACCCTGCATGAAATCTGCAGACAACTTTCGGAGTAGCCTTTAAACTCACCTGTCAGAACATGGGCGGTTGTACTATCTGACTTGTAGTTAGTATATGGAATTCGTTTAGTCACGATAACGAGTTCCCGGTAAGTTCTGATAAGATTTCTACCCACGGTACATGAATCGAGTCAATCAGAAGACCACAACAGAACGGAAACAAGTTCGAGTTATATTTACAGCTCATGGGTTCGTATACGAGGTTGGAAATTTTCCGATTGGCAGAATCTATCTCGTCCAATCACCTTTTCGGAATATTTGAATTTCATGTTCTTCTGTCGTTACGATTCTCATTGATTGCATGTCTGCGCAGACCAGTGTGAAGGTGTGCCGGACTGCATCACGTGACTTGCACGTAAACTCGCCACAGCGGTTCAAGCACGTCAGCTACACCCATTTATGTGCTCAAGTCACACCGGTGTCAGATACTCAGAATTGGCCACCAGATTGAAGAAAGACTTGAATAACAACACTTAAAATGACCGATATCTGAGCTCGTTATGGCCTCTTCTGTTAAGCCCCTTTCGGACAAGTGCGTACTCCCACAGTGTTTGTGAATGTTTGATACCTATCTTTTCTATCGTCTGCACTTGGAAACAATCCTAATACCTTGCACTTCATACGTTGAATACATGTTCAGTTACCTCACAATCTTCACATAATCCTACCTGTTTAAAAAGCAGTACTTTGCTCTTAACCCAGTACCACAGAGAAAGCGTTCTCTTGTTTTGGCACGAGTGAACAATGAATGGTCCCTTATTACTAACGGGTTTTTTGTGTCTACACTAGTTTTACAAAAAGGCTGCTCAACTACTACTCTTCTAGCCTAATTCCTAAAGTCGTTTCTTACTCTGCGCTAAATTCAAAATACAGAACACTTCGTTCGCTATCCAGGCGTTCAAAAAAAGCCCAAACCTTTAGGTTCCTCTCCTACCTGTTGATTATAAACCGCCAATGGTGATTTACAACCTTCAACGCTCCTCCTCCGAATGAATCTTGAATATTGCTTTCCAATGTATATTTCTTATCTCTCCCTTATGTTGGTGAACGCCAGAGGCTTCTTGTCGAATCTCTGTGATCTGAAAGCTCATCACACTGCTACCTTTTAGAGAAAACAAAGCTCGATAAATCCGGTGTAAGTGAAACGCTCTATCTCATATATCGCATTGTGTGGTACAAAGTGTACAAGCAAGTGTTTCAAAACCATGAAAGCAGGGATACACAAAAGTTTCCGAAAGGGATAATCAGGAAGAAAAACGAATGACGGCTGAAGGTCAAGCGGTCAATAGTAAGACATTTCAACTCGTAGTTCCCGCGTTCGTTTCCTCTCACCACCTGGAAAACCCCACCTAGCGATCGATTGTTGATCCTGACCGTCTTCCTGAAAATGACAAATTTTGGCGCTTCAGTGATGCCAGAAGTTAAAGATTGAGTAGACAGGGAATTTAAACATTATGGAAATAACTGGCTTTGGAAGTCAGTTCTAGCCTCCGGCCGTGGATGGAGCAAAGTTGCCTGAACAAACTGTCTATTACAACATTAGAGACAATGTTTAACTGATTCGACAAGTAATTTGCCACTTCGATATACAATCTACGTTCTACATCTAAATCAATCTAATCGGGTAATTTCATTGACCCCTGGAACTCCATTGGTTAACTGCATAAGAAATTCTAACTAATGTGTCAAGCTTTGAATGGTACTCCACATGCTAAACAGCTTGAACGATACTCCGTCCACCATAACTCACTTAGGAGAGCTGAAACAATCCGTCCCTCAATGAACCATATAAACACTTCTGTCATGGAACTCCGTCCAGTTACTGAGTAACTCGCTGACCATGCACTTCGCATCCCAACCAGAGAACAAAATGTGGACAATCAATATGTAATATCAAGAAAATGAATCGAATTAAGTACAGTAGTATGCCTTTGAATGGTAGACGAATGGGGCCATAGCAGCAAGCAGTACTCAATCAGGGGTCAATCGAATGACACCGACGGCCTCGAGACAAGTCACATTAAGCTTCAACAGGCAGGTAGACATCCGATCAAAACGGATCAATTAGAAGAGAGGGAGAAGCAGAGCGTTTAGAATCTTTCGGATGAGAAGTGTAAGAGGGAGTAGACACATGAACAATCATGGTTAATCGCGAAGCCAACTAGAATGATCAAGGGACCCGACAATCAGATGGGGTAGCGAGTGATAGGTTACAGAATAAATGAGTACGATAAATGAAGGCACGTACAAATAGCGGCAGGAGGAGCCCAGATTACAGGATGAAGATAAAAACGCGGAACAGTGTAAACTATGTTCAGATGACGATATAACCTGCCTGGACAGTAAGAGGGCAGGTGTGGATGACAAATGGTTATGACGACAATGGTCAAGATCAGCGGGTAAATTCTGTCCAAACGGTAATTATAACTAGGTGTCACAGTCAAAAGGGGGATTCGATAATGGACCACAGAAATCTTCATGACCTCTGACGAAGGCGGAACAAAAATGACCTAGAACCAGCATGTGAACAAACAAACTTTACGCAGGCTCGAAGATTACAAGAATAGTTCAAGAAAACTACACAGCTAGTGGAAGCTGACAAATGTGATTAAAAGGAATGATTCTTGGGTCGAACACGAGTGAAGGAAGCACGCTTACTCGACAAAGCGGGAATCTTAACGAAAATTGTCGACTTCTACACAAATTCACTCTATATCGAACTCGCTGAATTGCGTGAAAATAATGAGAAAAAACAACCAAATCCACAGCTCGAATTCTGAATATAAGTCCCCAATCCCATGAATCCGAATAGTAAAACGACAAAAATCAAGTGTACCAAAACTAATGTTGACCACCGAGTCAATGGAAAAATATCACCTAATCATCTTATGACAATCAGGGAAAGCTGAATTCAAGGCACAGTTAAACCGATGAAAAATAGGAATGAAATAGCCACATCGATACAGTACAACAAACAGCCGAAAGTAAATATTCCGTGATCAGTCACATGAAAACAAATAATGTTTGGGTCCGAAAATTGTGCTATACGAACCAAAAACTGTTAGTTCTGGTCATGATTAGGAAAAGATTGGAACGGTCTGGCACACACGACCGGTCGCATCGTCCTCTCACATACACTGACCATATCATGTCATAGCACAGACTAAAACTCCATCACACTCATTTAAGTGTGCCTGCATGAAGAACTGCCTATTCGTCGAGTGATCATGTGTATTTGTTGGATCAAGGTCATCCTGATCAAACTTTATGCACGTGGTCAAGCCGGTCTGGAAATGAACACTACAGTAGACGGAAGTCCAACATCGGAATCACGTTTAGAGACTGAAGTGCGAGTTTGACTTGACTATTTTGTCCCATGATGTTATGGTAGACTGTACAACGCATGCGCTGAAATCCCTAATCTGAATGAAGTTCCATCCGTGTACTTGTTGATCGGATGCATCCGGTGATCGACGTTCATTGGGAAAAACTGTATCAGACGGATGCGTCGGTTGCTTCGGTTGAATATATATATATAATAATATATAAATAAATATATATATAAAGTATGTACATCCGTATACCACTTCGCGGTTCCCAAACCCGTTTACCTGGCTCACTTACTTAGCGGTCACTCAGCTTCCCAATGTGCTGCTGATCTTTGTTTCTTATGAGTCAAAACGATATTCTTAGCTATAAACCAATAATCCACAAGCAGTCAAAGAATGATTTATCATTCCCCAACTGTCACCGCAGCACCAACACTTCAGGACATGATACAACAAGTGGTTTTTANGTGAAAATAATGAGAAAAAACAACCAAATCCACAGCTCGAATTCTGAATATAAGTCCCCAATCCCATGAATCCGAATAGTAAAACGACAAAAATCAAGTGTACCAAAACTAATGTTGACCACCGAGTCAATGGAAAAATATCACCTAATCATCTTATGACAATCAGGGAAAGCTGAATTCAAGGCACAGTTAAACCGATGAAAAATAGGAATGAAATAGCCACATCGATACAGTACAACAAACAGCCGAAAGTAAATATTCCGTGATCAGTCACATGAAAACAAATAATGTTTGGGTCCGAAAATTGTGCTATACGAACCAAAAACTGTTAGTTCTGGTCATGATTAGGAAAAGATTGGAACGGTCTGGCACACACGACCGGTCGCATCGTCCTCTCACATACACTGACCATATCATGTCATAGCACAGACTAAAACTCCATCACACTCATTTAAGTGTGCCTGCATGAAGAACTGCCTATTCGTCGAGTGATCATGTGTATTTGTTGGATCAAGGTCATCCTGATCAAACTTTATGCACGTGGTCAAGCCGGTCTGGAAATGAACACTACAGTAGACGGAAGTCCAACATCGGAATCACGTTTAGAGACTGAAGTGCGAGTTTGACTTGACTATTTTGTCCCATGATGTTATGGTAGACTGTACAACGCATGCGCTGAAATCCCTAATCTGAATGAAGTTCCATCCGTGTACTTGTTGATCGGATGCATCCGGTGATCGACGTTCATTGGGAAAAACTGTATCAGACGGATGCGTCGGTTGCTTCGGTTGAATATATATATATAATAATATATAAATAAATATATATATAAAGTATGTACATCCGTATACCACTTCGCGGTTCCCAAACCCGTTTACCTGGCTCACTTACTTAGCGGTCACTCAGCTTCCCAATGTGCTGCTGATCTTTGTTTCTTATGAGTCAAAACGATATTCTTAGCTATAAACCAATAATCCACAAGCAGTCAAAGAATGATTTATCATTCCCCAACTGTCACCGCAGCACCAACACTTCAGGACATGATACAACAAGTGGTTTTTAACAAGATGAAGATGTTCATGTTAAATACGTCTATTTTTCTTTCAAAATTCACGTAAAACAAGACGGGGAAGTAGGCACTGTACCCCGAGGTTACAATGTAGCTTAGGCGAAGTAACAGGGTTTGGAATGATCCTTCCGTTTCAGAACTTAGACATGCTAATTCTATTTAACATCCACGAGATTGTGGAACACCTAATAATCGACAAGGTTCCACCACCGTTTCAAGATAGACGCCCGCTCACGCTTTGGTGCATGTACTCTCTTCATTTAATGCAATCCTCAAGTAGGAATGTTCTAGTGTGTCTTTCGGGGGGGGGGAGGGGGGGTTCATATCTCCTCTACTGTAAAGCGATAACGAATCTCTGTTTACATGCGAATTTTGAAATATGAGTTTATGCCACTGGACTTTTACTACAGCACAGCTTTTCTTACCACTGATCTCAGTAGATATCATTCATACATGTAGTATTCACCTAATTGGAGCCCACGCTGTAGAATTGTATTTGTATGTTATCTGGGAAAACCGCTGCCGTTTCCACTTTGCCTCTGCTGTAATCGCCTTGTAAATCATATTATACTAGACTCCATACAATCGCGTCGTTAAGTTGTTTTATGTTTACCTGACTCCATCATATCCGAATCAGTTGTGCAGTGCATTGGAGAAACTGTACCAAGTCTTGTGCTTTGGGAATATTCAATAATCGGTAATACACTGTTTTCGGGACTGTTTGCAATGAGCCGACACTTTGGTTACCGTGAATAACTTTGCCCACTGCTGATTTCATTCAAACAACCCCCGGGTTTATTCGCCCTCTCGGAAAATCAGACTATCTTTTTCTGTAGGTCCTGACAACTATTTGCTCATTCCCGCTAATACAGCACCTTTCCACCATCTTGAAGATCATTTTGCTGGTGTCCTTGTGAAAAGAATCAGTCTGCCATGATGTGCTTTAAAATGAAGCAAGTGTGCACTCAAAGTTACCATCAATCACATGAAGCGGTTTTTGGGCGAGGTTAATCAAGTGCCCAAAGAGAGGAGCAGAATGACACCACCGGAACTAGCTTTCGGTCGACCATTAGGTGGTCCGCAATCTCGTGCATGTTGAATTGAATTAGTGTGTCTAGGTTCTGAAAAGAAACGATCATTCCAATCACTGTTACTTCGCTTCAGCTATACGGTAACTTAGGGGCACGATATCTATTTTGCCATGTTATTTAACGTTCATTTTCAAGGAAAGATAAACGCCTTTCACATGACTATTGTAATCTTGCCTCCCCAAAAGTGGTTGTAATCTATCAGAGAGTGGAGATATTGCTGAAGCCTATTTGGCGGGGCACGATGCATTTTTCATGTTATTTACGTTTGCTGTCCCATGACTGTTGCTGTACGGTCAAAAAGAAGGAAGCGTACTAGTACAGGGATGGTTGGACAGAAGAATACCGGATACTCATACCTGAGGAGTGGCAATAACCGCCAAAGCGGTCCTGTGCTTCCGGGGAGATTTTGTTCATCCATCCATATGCGAAACGTGCCACTGAGAAGAAAAAGTCACGTTTACTTCACGAACTCGTCATTTTCATTTGTTCTGAGGTAGCGCTGGGAGCCAGGTTTGTAGAATGGGAAATCCACCAACGCACCATGCATCCAAAAGTCGACTCCACAAGACAGAATCTAGTCTGCGATCTTCTGCTGGTCGGGCGGATACTTAACCTCTGAACCACCGTGGACATAGTGCCCGGACGCAAATTACGTAAGTGAATATCTACTGTTGCGCAAACCACTGAGATAGTGGTTTGGGCAGCACTGGATGCCAAATTCTCGTTTTATTTGAGGTCGAAATCGCTGTTCGCACACTCGCTTTCTTCGCGTCCCCTGGTGGCAGTCTCGTTCTTATCATTCTTTACTAGCCTCAGATGGATTCTCAGTTTAATATCTCCATTTCCAAATGATGTTTCACAAAGTACTGGCCTTATTTCTTTGTTCTCTAATTGACCACCTAATCGCTTTCGTGGTGCGACCGTCACTGAAGTTAATCACCCACCTCCAACAATAACCAAGATGAATTGATCAATCAGGTTCCACTGGAATGATTCAGTTGTCCCCTTATTTATTTGATTATAAGACGTTATAACAGCAGAACTTGGGGAGATACAGGTGGTTTGTGCCCACATGTCTCCGTCGAGAGAGATACACGCGTATCTGTTGCGCACGGGTCAGTCAAGCACAACTGTGCACTTCGTCCACACGGACAAGTTACCCGGCAAACCTTGAAATGCCATAAGTCCCGTTGTCACTCAAACATACCGTGCTGTTCACGGGCAGACTAAGTATTGATACGCAAAACCCTTTTTCACTAATATCGGGAGAACGGGAGCTTGGACGGAAAGCGAGGCGGTGAACGATCCACAGATGTAGTGGTATGTCATACGCCTGTTGTTTTTGGGGTTTACCTCATGTCGTCAGTCGCATGAGTGAATACAAGCCGTCAGGAAACGGCTCACGGTAGATCAGAAGTTGAAGTTTATTTGTTTGTATGCGATGAAAACTAGACGAAATGCATCCGAAGCTCCTAGATAATTCACTTCATGTTATGTGAGTGTTCCGTTAGTTGCAAAAGACCCCGGCAGTACCTTTGCCGAGATGTTTTTGAAGGCGGAAGGTTGCGAATTTGAAGCAACTAGTTGAGATTTTCAGCGACATCAAACATTCACATAAGCTAGTAATTCTTGTCGGCGTTGATAGCACCAAATCATTGGCTTCCTCAGATAAAGACCAAATCAAAGAGAACAGTACGATTAATCACCGGCATCCGATTTCAGGTCTGACAACCGTTACTTTCGCAAGCAGACGATATTTGATTTCTAATTTGCAGAACGGAGGAATTAGAATCGAAGGGATCAAAGAATAGCAGATAAAAGAACTTTAAGCAACAGGTAACTGAATCATGAAAACTACAAGATAGGACAAGTTGAATATTTTTGTATGGATAATCAGCGATTGCCGATAAGGTTTTTTCAATTCCGAGTCCAGATTGGGCTTCTGCATACAGTCACTGAACATTGTATCCACTATGAAGGTTACAAGTTATTCAGTAACTGGACTTCAGGAGCTTCATAGCTATTGAAGCTCCTGAGTTCCATATCAGATTTGATCACATATTATATACACTTCTTAAGGACCTGTAAGTTAACCTGATAATCCCGTGAATTCGTAGGTAAGTGACAGTTTATAGGTGGTCATCAAACTGTTTTTACTATTACATTAAGTGCCGTTTTGCTTAAACAAGCTTACCGGTTTCAAATAAATGATTCCCAGATCACAATCGACGCGATTTTCGGCAGGACTTGGCATTCGTCCACAACTGTTATCTTCAATTTTCGTGCCGACTGCAGTCATCTAAAGTAAATTTGGTGCTTCAGGAGTCTCCAAACCGACCGGTTAGCGTAAAATATGAGAGGTAAATACTGTATTTTATTCAGCAATGGTTCTTTATTTACCTGGTGGAAATGATTCAAGAACCATACCCATGAAATTTTAAATGAAGTCAAACCAACTAAAGTACATACGTTATGCACCTTATGCGCCTAATCGAAAGACAATCTCAACGCAAATATAGACTTCACGGTGAATGCTAATGACAATAATAAGAACGAATGATAGAGAAGGAAATGTAATACGCCAGATTCTAGTATGTAGGACGAGAAGAACCAGCGAGTATACCTGTGGAAAGCCTCCGAAAAACATTAATGTGTTGGGAAATTATGAGTTCTGTGAATAGATTTCCGGTTGTGCCATTAAGACCGGATAAGAACGTGAAGGATCTAGAAATCAGTTTGGGATCTTTTGACAAGCGGTCGAGAAAAACGATGGAAGAGGCAGACTCCAAAGCGTAGAACACCCCAAAAGACGAAACATCTGATTAGATATGTGAGTACGGATTGGAATTATAGATGCGAAGCAAAAAAGACGCCTGATTTCTGTAAAAAAATTGTGCTGCTCTCATGTAAGATTTCGATCCAATATTGAGCCAGGGTACTTTATTAAATTTTGATGATACTGGAATGCAAGCCTCTTTCATGACAGAAAGTATGATGTTCCCCCATTTGTTGGGAATAACAGACAAATTATACTCCACGAACCATTCTGAAAGCTCATTAACGAAGTTTTCATAAGCCGAAAACGAGGAATTACAGGAATACGGAAGACCAAGAACTGCATCGTCCGAGTACTTGCTAAGAAGCTTACGGTCGTGGTTTTGAACGAAAAACATGTAGGCGGAGAAAAAACAAGTGCAGATTACATAGCACCCTGAAAAACTCTAAAGGGAGAAGTGACAATAGAGAAAGAAGTGACGGATGAATTACTGTTACCTTCGTAAATAATCCTATAGGAGAGAAATACGGAAAAGATCTACTCCTGGTTTGGAGAGAAATAAGAGTAAATTATTTTTACCGACGCAATTAGAAGCGTGACTATATTCAAGTAAACAGAACCTAGCTGCTCAGCTTTTGTTGTTCAAATCTAAAGGAACAGTACTACAAATTGACTAGAAAGTCTACAGTGGATCTGGAAAGCCTATCACTATACTGGTGGGGCTCAGAAACGTTTAAGGAAGACTCATGATGTCTGAGAGTTAATCTTTTTAGGACTTTAAAATACCTGAAATACAGAGAATAGGGCGGAACTTAGAGGAACTCTTCTCAGGGAAGGAGATCGTAGTTGCTTTCCTCTAGCAGTCGAGGATTTCATTGTCACACAACCATTTATTAAATAAACCAGAGAATACAGGAGGTACCGTGGCTGTACACTCCTTAAGAGCTATGGGGCTGGGACCGTCAGGCTTACGAAACTTTTGGGGATTTAGAAGGAGTAGTTTCTTTATAAATATCGGGTCTTGGAAAAGAAGGGACTTGTGGACAGACAGTTTCAGTATCAGGAAAGCTGGGAGTTCCGACTTCCTTGTAGAATAATATACTAAAAAATTCAGTGTCTGCAATAGCACATCAGCGTGCAAATATGAACTTCCATATAAGTCTTCAAGTAGTTTTCAGGTTTCCTGCGGAATTTTATGCACCAGAAGATTAGGCGCATGCGAATAATTCAGTCATGATAGCTGATTCCTAATAGTTTGGATGGTATGACTCTTGCTTTTAAAGGTATAAATTCTTCATCGACAAATTTATTTAAGACCAAGGCGGATGAGAACCGATCCAGGAGAATGCGGACAATCTCTGTGTGAGAACGTGTCAAGGAAAAAATTAGGATGCACTGTAACATGATTTCGGGGCACATAGAAGTGGGTGTACGAGAATCAACAGAAGTTTCTCTTGCTCACCATCTCATTCAACATTACAAACTTTTGCAAATAAATTTGCCACCTGCTAATTCTGCAGTCATGAGCATTTCGTGAAATGTCGGTGATTGGTTTGGCTATAAATTTTGGACCAAACTTTGATCGTAGCGCAATCAGCTGAACCAATAGGGAGTCACAATGAAGCGGAACAAGTTATCTTAAGTCTAACTTGTTCATAGGGGCTGATTTCAGGTTCCGTCATTAAATGGATTTTTGCTCACAAAAGAGTAATGTGCTCTTAGGAAATCCAATGTAAAACCAAATAAGATTGATGGGGTCTTTGAGCATGGATAATACAGTCACCGAAATGTTCCCAAAGTGATTAGAAAACAAGGCAGAAAAATTCCAACCCACTGAACCCGCCGGTTTCTGTAGATCCGGCAAAATAGTTCTCTCAATCTGTCCCAACGGATTTGGGTGAGCTGCTCATTTGCGACAGAGGCGAATGGGTCCGCCTTCCAGAAATGGCACACAATCAAATTTCCGAGTGAGCATTACTAGTTTCCTCTCTCCATTTCTGCTGCTTATGCAGTCGGTGGTAAATGATGAAAGTGTCTGTGCACGTATAAGAAGCAGTATGGGCAGCTTCAAGTCATTTGGTTTCATTAGATGGAACGGTTAATAGTAGGGTATACTGACATCTTATCAGAATACAGGGGTTGACTGCTCAGAGAGACAAGAACTCTCTTACATTCAATAGCGAGAATTGTTGAACTTTGTTAGCACACTAGCGGGACGCATTTTCAGTTTATTCAGGTCACCTGATTTATGATGATTTGAAGACCTGTGGGTATCCCTCAGTAAGTTTTTGGTTTCTGTGTCATCTTCTATCACACTGATATTTACGATGACTGGGATAAAGAAAATGCAACTGATAATGTATTATGATCAAGCCGAAATTTCGTCTTTCCGCCGGCATCAGACTTGGAGTGTCAAGGTTCAGCAAACCGCGGAAATGGATTGGTGGGATTCACTACGCGGTTGTGTCATTTAAGGTGTTTGGAGTAATCAATATTGGAAAACAAGGGGTGAAAATGCCCCCACTCCACAGCGTGCTTCTTTCCAATGGTAACTTCGATCGCGTTCATTCGCGTGATAAATATAGGGATACTATTGAAAAGAGACACGAATAATAATACATTGCGCGAAAATCAATGGTGCGTAAATCAGTTTCTCGCATTGCATCTGCTGGCGTCAGCAACAGCGGAGAACCACTCCAAGAAACATATCACCAGTCGGTTTATAAATGTTAGTGTTAATTCGTTCTAAACTGTTGCCAAAGTATTTTCGAAATCTGCTGACAAGGTACTTTGTCACCAATGGTTTTTCTTTTGTTTTTTTAATAGTTACTCATACTTCCAAGTAGCTTCAAATTCGAGGACCTAGACTGCCACGGACTTTATTCGGTCAGTATTCCGTTAACTCTTCTCGCTTAACGAGGACATGAGTTTTCATATTGGAAGATTAGTGGTTTTTCTTCTCAGTAGTATGTTTCGCATAAGTATAGATGAACAAAATCTCCCCGGAAGCACACGATTGGGTTGGCAGTTGTTGCCACTCTTCAGGTACGTGTTCCCGGTATTCTTTTGTCCAGCCCTCCCTATAATAGTGTCCTCCTTTCTTAGTTTCTTCATGTGATTCCCAAATGGGCTTGTCATCCATTCAAGTTCCTAACGATTCACATGAGATTCCAGTGAGAAACTAAGAAAGGAGCGTACTAGTATAAGGATGACTGGACAAAAGAATACCGGGTACGCAAACCTAAAAGGCGGCAATAACTGCCAAACCGGTCGTGTGCTTCCGGGGAGATTTTGTTCATCCATACTTATGCGAAACATACTACTGAGAAGAAAAACCTTTTGGGCCTTTTGTCCTCATTTCCGAAGGGTAGCCTTGTCTGACCGACGAAAATCCTCCGACGAATCACTCTGTGATTCTTAAATGGACTTATCATCCATTCACGCTCCTAACGATTCAAATGAGGTTCTATTGAAAATTTAGTGGTTCACTAATGCAGTAACACAACTTAAGGAAACAGATCGTGATTCAGTTCAAAACAGGGGGGCTTTGGTGAATATACGTTCTCGCTGACTGACTCTCGAGTTCTTCTAGTCATACCTGCAAGGGATGAAAAGGGTAGGAATGTAAACAGCTACTATATCAACTAATCGGTCTGCCATTTTGTCGATTGAGAAGGAGATTGACTGGTCAGTTGAGATAGAGGTATGAGGACGCAGTGGATGTCGACGCAATCAAGGCTAAGATTGACGCTCGGCCAAGAGAGCTCCAAGGTGTGCAATGGTTTCTTCCGTGCGCGTAGGTTAGGTTAAGGGAACCGTCTAATAATTTCTTTATCCGTTTCTAGTTCCCGAGTTATCGGCTGATACCACCAGGTGGTATTATGTACACAAACCAAAATTTATTCTGCCTTCATACCACATGCCTATTAGTAGCAATCTAGTTGAACTGCAGACGGAATCGTTGTCCCCGTGTTGAAGTCGGTATGACTGATGCTGTTAAATCAATAGTACTTCAACGTTTGACCAATGCAGTTGACACCACAAATGCAAACAAAACTTAGAAACATCCGGACCAAACGACGTAAGGCATGTGTAATCCGAAAAATCCGATGGCGCCATTGTATATGGTTGAGTGTGTGAATGGAGTGAAGTAATATAATAACACAGCGTTTCGACGTTAACGATTGGTGAGAGATGCGCGGCACAAACGTTTATCGAACTACCGTGGGTAGGTCTTTCTCAAGGCAAGTGTACATATCCAAATTGACTGAGGGAAACGTTCAAAACATGCCAACTGATGTCTTTATTGCGTTCGTGTAATGCTGTGTGGTGTGGCTGAAATACGTGTCCAGCGTGAGTCACCTTACGTGTCATTCCACGTCTATGCGCACGTGGCTCGGTTCGGGGTCAACTAGCGACCGGTGACCTTGTGGTATTGCTTGGTTATCTTCAGTCGATGGTTAGGGCTGTCAATCTCCGAGATCACTGGACTACCGTCGTCCGATTTATGCATGTGGGGGTGGGTGCTATCTCGCCAGCAGCCATCGGAACCTACGCTCAGTGCACAGGTCTTCCTGAATCCAACTCGGCACATACCGTTATTTGATCGTGCGTGTTTTCATAAATCTATGTGGAGATGCCGCTGTTACTGTCTATGGTCATGCCAGAGAGGCTGAGATTCGCGCTCGAGAATGATTTGATAAAGGACCCCCTTAGTCGTAGGTCTGCACTATTGTACCTATCTCCTTACTCGTGTTCAGTTATACCCGCAACGTCATCAGTTGTCTGGCTGTAATGTCCAACTGTATTCAAGACCTGGGCATTTGCGCGTTGACAAGCTGATTTTAGTAGATGCTAAATTCGGCGTCGTGTCTTTTGCAGCACCGACGGTGAATCCTTTCAGCTATTTGCATAGTGGCGCTTTAAACAGTTGATTATCCATTATCCGGAAGAAAGTGGATGAATATACAAAGCCTATCTTGAGAGACTTTTGCTTAGTTGCTCCGAAGTACCTGATCTGTAACGGGAATCCGAGAACGGAGGCCGCTTTCTTTCTAGTTTCTTTCTTGCCCATGTTTGTTGACCCGACGGGACTAGAATTCTCTACGTTTTCATTTTATGTCTTGACTGAGCGCCGCTGGTGGTCAGTGATTGTCCTGTAGGAGGTCGATGTAGCACCATCTATAGTTACTATCGTTGCGTTCGGGTGAGAGCGATTCACTGCAGTAGCTTTTTGAACTCTGTTTGGCTAGCGAGCAGAATTAAGAGTCCGCTTCACGCATTGTGGATAGAGCTGAAACTGAAGTCCAAGAAATACTCTACCGAATGTGTGATTTTTCTACTGGCACTGCCGATATTGAATTTCTCTTTCGATCCATTAAAGCTTTCAGATACGAACAGTCTAAGAAGCTTCAGGAAGTATGAAAAGACAAAAAACCCCTTGTGTTCTTATCCTGGTGTTCCGATTCATTGTGAATTACAAGGATCTGCATTTGCTTTATTGAGAGGCTTTTGAAGAAAGCTATCTGTATTTTCCTGTGGACTGTGGATAATTGCCAAATGTAGTCGCCCGACATACCGCAACGTACAGCGCGTGGGCGGGGTTGGCGTCTATCAAATCGCATTAGGAATTAGAGCGTATTTTGATACAACCGACGTGCAGGAAGAAAGGGGCTACAATGGGGGATATCGGTGAATCCCAGTGGCTGCCACACCATCCGTTTTGTTTGTACAACCTCTGTTGAACGTGAAAGTCATTTGACATGAGGACTCAGTATAGTTGTATACCTTATAATTCGGATGGAGATAGCACGCCTCCTTCTAACCAGCGAGTGTCCGAATACATACACAATCGAATGCCAAATACAATGTAGACTGTTTTAATGGGTAAACACTTGTGTATAAAAGAGAGAATATCACCACTTCAAAGCTCAACTGCAAGCAGTGTCATCACTTTCCTAGGCTCAAAAGTTTTTATAACAGTAAATGTGGCGAATTCGAATTAAGCATCTTGATGCTGGACTTACTTAACCCGAACTTCTGAGGGGTTTTGTATAATCCAACTTGAGATATTTTGCCAGCTTGAGTACGTTCCCACGAAGAAGTGCAGTCTACAATTGCGGACCGAATTGGTGATATCGGTTTGTGTGGATTTTTTGGTAAACCAGTAAAAATCTGCCCAGTCTGTTGGTTTTTTGGCGCACAAGTGAAGAAACATAGAGATTCCCGAGTTTCTCCTATCAAGCTGGATAGGTAACTTGTTTGCCTGTGGCCTTTGATTACTGTTTAAGTGAATAGAAGTTCACAGTTTCTTCTTTTCTAACTTCCCTCGTAAGGGCCTTACCCGTCTAGGCTGCTTCGGCGACCTTTGAACGTCATCAATCTACACTTGTTGATGAATAAACTGTGATAATTCCCTTTTGTCCGCTTTGGTGGATGTTGGATGTTCGAGTCTTGTTTTTAGGCATACGTCAGTGGCTTTTCCTTTCCTCCACTGTGATGTTCGGTGCAATTGGTTGTTGGTTCTTAAGAATAGTTGCATATCCTCAATCTAGCTTGATTCGCGTTTTCTTCTGTAAGGTTCGAATAAAGCTTAGTTCCAGTGGTTGGTAACAATTTCTTCGAACCAATCAGTGGTTTTCTCTGGAGATTTGAAACATTCAGGCCTTTTTGTAGTAAGTGCAACTCTATGGTCTGTCAACGATCTGCTGATATGTTCAAACATAAATAATTTTGGGTGTTTTCAAATTCTTTTGCTCGGTTGCCTGACCTTTGATTTCGGGTCCGTTCCTCGGTCGCCTTTAAGCGAGATTAGTTTCGCGAACTTGCGTTTTTTGTCTCGTGTTGGCAACGTTTTAAACGCATGTAATGCGACGTTGTTCAACGACGGTTTCCGAACTTGTCGCGAGGAGATTCCGCTGGGAAGCAAATGAGAATTTCAGCAAGGTCGTTCAATTATTCCGTAAGTCTGAAGCCATAAGTGAATCGTAATGTTGCTGTGCAAGTCGTGATAACGTTTGTCGTAGAAACACGGTGAGACGCGAGCAACGCAAATGGCGGCTTTCACAGATCCTATCGAAAACTGAATTCATCTCGGAGAGGTTCTTTCACCAAACATAGCGAGTGTAGTCAGGGACAACAAGTTGCAAGCCCGACACAACGAAAATGAATGTGCTGAGGTGAGATATCGATGCCAAGTTTTTAGCGAATGCTTTTTTTATCTCACCCAGCGCAAATTCCGACTTGGTAACACCAGTTTGCTAACAATGAGTACCGGACCCAACGACGTAAGGAGTGTATACGACTAAATACGATCTCACGCCAATGTGAGGTCGGTTTTTTATTGTGAATGCAAATAATGTTAATAACGACGGCGTGTTGGTAGATGTGAAAACTGACGCGGCCAACTGGTTCGAACTGTGCGTACGGCGTGGGTAGTCTTTCTCAGGCAGTTTTAACAATCAAATGACTGAGCGGAACGTTTTCAACGCATGCCAACTGATGTTTAGTTGCGTTCGTGTATGGTGTATGTGCTTATTGAGGAATGACTGGGTCAGCGCTGAGCTTGATTAGTATCGTCTTCCACGTCATGCGTCACACACCGCTAGAGTGAGGGGTCAACTTGGAGCGAGTGGAACCATTTCTGTAATGCTTTGTCTTCTTAGTGAGGCGCTGTCCATATCTCCGAGATCTCTGCTCCGTCCGGTTCCGATTTATGCATGGTGGGTATTTCTGCTCCAGAAGCCCTCGCAACTCTTTACGCAGTGCAGTATCACTGAAATCCCACGTATGAAGATATTTTTGTGTTTTTCATGAGATTGTATGTTATCCCTTCCTGAACGGCATGCACGAGCGATGGCTGAATCGCGCTCAAAGGTTTTTGAATAGGCCGCCCGAGTGTAGGGGTCTGGGCACCCTTCTTTCCTTCTGTGTTCAGTTACATACGCGTCCATACAGTGTCTCTGCCTGAGTTTGTCCAATGTATTCAGCCGGGCATTCCTTGCACTGAATTTTGGTAGATGCAATTGTCACGTGGGTCTTGCGTACATCCGATCTTGATCTTGTAGCACTTTGGTGATACGTGGCGCTTTAAAGTTGTTCATCCATCCGCGAAGAAAGGTGTGAAATAAAATAGTCACTGGAGCGGACAGCTTTCTACTTATATATGCTTCCGAAGTACCGATGATCTGTTCACAGGAATTCCGACGGACGCCGCACCAGTTTTCCATTCTTTTACTTTCTTCCGTAGTATTTGTTGCACACCGGCTAGTTTCATTTGGTTTCCCATCTATGAGCGCTGGTGGGGGTTAAGTGAATTGATCCTAGGATGTCGTGTAGACGTCTTTATGGTACGCTCGTAATGCGTTCGTATCATCACTGCATAGCTTTTGAACTCTGTTGGCTAGCGAGCAAATAAGAGTCCCGCTTTTCACGCCATTGTGACTGAGCCTGAACTGAAGTCCAAAAGATACTTAATCCGAATGTGTGGATTTTCTAGTGGATGCCCGATAATTGAAAATTTTCTTTGAGTCATTAACTTTCAGACGACAGTCCAAAGAAGTTGAAATGACTCTACTTGGTGTCTTCCGATTCCATTGGTGAATTAATGGATTCTGAGAGTCCATTGATTATTGCAGGGAGCGCGATTGATAGAGAAAGGCTACCTCCTTTTTTTGTGCGAACTTGGAGTAATCATGCAAGGATGTAATTCGTCCGACGAAAATACCGCACGCTACATGTGGAGGGGTGGCACAAAATCCATTAGGGCTTTCTGATTCAACCGATGCAGGAAAAGGGATTTGCTACGAATGGGGGATATGGGTTTATCGCCATGGCGCACCCCAATCCGTTGGTTTTGTACAGACTCATGTTGAAACGTGAAGTAATAGTTGTGACGATGCTAAGACGACAAAGTTTAATACCCTATAATAATGCGGATGGAAGATAGCCACGGTGCGCTCTTCTAAGGAAGTGTCCGTATACTAACATAGAACAAACTAATGTCAAGACTTGTCTTCTAATTGGGTAACACCCTTGTGTGATCAAAGAGATTCACAAGTCAAGAAAGCTCACTGGCAGCTTCAATCCACTTTCTAGCTCAACAGTTTTTTTTTAACATCATGGCCGAAGCTCGAAAGCATCTCTGATGTGAACTTACTAACCAACCTTCTGATAGGGTTTTAAATAATCCACTGAGATATTTCCAGCTTGTACGTTCACAAGAAGTGCAGTCTAACAATTGGACACACGAATTGGTAATATCGGCGTTTGGCTGGATTTTTGTAAAACCGTAAAATTCTCCCAGGTCCCTGTTGGCATTTTTGGACCGAGCCAGTGCAGAACGCATAGAGATTGCGAGGAGTATTACTCCTTCAAAGCTGGATAGGTACTTGTTTTCCTTCTATGATTATTGTTAAGTGATTGAAGTTCCTACTTTCCTTCTTCTACATCCTCGGTAAGCGGCCTTCCCGTAGGTGCTCCGCGACCTTTGACTCATAATCTTAATTTGTTGAGAATAACCCTGAGTGACATTCCCCTACTTGGTCCCGCTTATGTTGGTGATGTGGATTGTTACGATATCTTGTTTTACTCCTAGGCTCGTCAGTCTTTCCCTTTCCTCCACTGTGATGTTTTGGTGCAATTTGGAATTGTTGGTTCTTAAGAATCTTGCAATATCCTCAATCTAGCTGTGATTTGGCGTTTTTCATTCTGTAAGGTTTTCG
>LUCM01008724.1:11883-57302 GCA_008360955.1 Fasciolopsis buskii | reverse complement strand
CCACCGTTACTGGGAAGGAGAAAATTGCGGTAACCATTTGCTTGAGTTTGGTCTCCGGCCCGTTTTGGCTTCGTCGGCGACCATTCCATGGAGTCGACTTATCCACAAGAAGGAAGTAGTTATGTAGAAAGAAGGAAATTAAGCAAAGTACAAATCACCTGTAAAATGGAGGAAAGCCACTGGATGGAACATTACATTTTAAGGCAGCCTGTTTTTTTGCGCGCGTCTCCAGCGGACCAACTACTCATAAGTAGCCTAAAGAAGAGGAACGGCTTACTCACTGCGTTACAAGTAAGAAATAGTAAAAACGGCGCTATAGTTAGCTTGGGTTAGAATCCGTAGAAAATTTCAGTAATTCTTTTCTAAAGACCGAAACTAGGCACCAGTATCTCTTTAGGTTTTTTGGGAAAAAATTCGTCCGCGGTATTCTACCAATACAGCGGTGTTTGAACATCATCATTGTTCAACACTAAACAGCAAGGAGGCTCACTGACCACTGCCTTTCCTCGATGTTACACGTTCTATTAAGAAGAGTGAATATCCAAGGGGAACAGAGAGTGGATCTTCACAGACGCGGGAAAAGAAAAGATGCCGTGTGCATCCCAACACACGGAAAAACACAGTCTAACTGTACAAACGCACTCTCTGAATCATTTCTGAATTTCGATAGGAAATGGACAACATGATCGACACTGTTTCGCGTGCACTGCCATATCCCTTCAATGTCTCCAGTTCAGCTAGTTGACGAGTGCTTTCGCAAACCCGATCACGAATATTCCCTTGAAAAATTCTCCCTGAGCACATTAGGGAAACAAATTGACGAGAAAGATGTTTTCAATAATTCGTTACTCATGCCATTACACCAATATGCATTTGGAAATATTCACTTTACGAAGAATTTGGATAAGTCAAATTATGTTACTGCAGAACCGAAAAACGGCCGATTGACTTGATAGGCACTTTTCGACTCTTAATTATGTGGGTTATTTGAAGATTTTCAGAAAGTGGCTGCGTCGGCTTGGTTCGCTATAAACGAAGTTCATCTCGGGTCCTTTCATATTAAAGGGCGATACGCAGCTGCGTAGGGCTCAGTCGGCAAAATCACCAGAGCTGAGCATCCGAACCACAGCCTTCTACTCACCCACCGAGATTCCGAAGGCTGACGAGGCTTCGAGAAAATGCGACGTTAACAGATTGAAACCTAACTTACACTACTTTGGACAACGATTCCGTTTGCGAGTATCGGGCGTTTGATCCAGGTGGGGACACCTCTATAATGGGTAGCAGAAGGGGTAAAGAAATTGGGTTGAAGACAATTAAAAAAAGGACAGGTTGAATAAAAAGAGAGGGAACTCTGAGCAGCAGTATACTTATCACTTCCCACTCCATCTCTGCGCTCGATGCAATGGAAGAGCGCGGTCCTTAAGTTATCCTGCTCCCATCATCTAGCTTTTCGTGTGGCTCTTTTATGACTTTTATGCTTTTACCAAGGAATTTCACCACTGCACTGGTTAGTCAAGACCGCGCAGGCCCGATTTGCATCAAGCATGGAGTGAATAGCCACGTTCAACCAATTGGCTAGACTTGGGGATAGGGCTGCCAACATTGAACAGTGGTAAATGATTGGTGATGGTGCGGTGATAATTGACGTTTCCCGTTTAGTATGGATTCAGGGTTCATCTTGGCGTTCTACGTAAGAACTCTTTCCGGCGGCTATAAAATTTTGAAGACTGTTGAAATTTAATATAATGCAACCAAGAAATAATTTCCTTACTGCGGTAGGTAGGCTGAAAATAAAATTTACGAAATAAAACCAATCAAATCAGGTCTCGCAAAGGGAGACAAAGATTATCTTTAAAAGACCTTTTCTTAACCAGCCGCTCTCGTGGAGGTCCCGTAAGGCAGTTCCCGGAAAAATCGCTTCGGGGCCACATTGAATCCCGGACGGAAACGTCGCTTGGTCCAGGAGCTTCTCTCGCGAAATCCCATAATACTAGCTTTCTGGGTACACGAACTTGTGCATATCAATCTGGATATCATTCGGAACAGCTTGGACATTTGGCAAAACACTGAGACTATCCGGGAACCAGTTGAAGTGTTATACATCGTATATCGGTGCTAGACGTGAGCACGAATTGGCAACAATCTGAAGATTCAGAAATCCATATCGTGTAATGGAACATGTGTTAACAAGATTGCAACGCAAGAGAAAATTTTTAAATATCCATAAAATAAGAGATAACCAGCGGTACCAGAAATTTTATTTTTGCATTTCAAAGTTTCACATCGCGACCCGGGATTGAACCGGCCAGATTTTCCGTCCGCCGAACAAACGCTTGAGTTAGAAATAGACCAAAACAACACGCCAGCTCACAGCACGAACCTTGATTTCGTATGTATCATCCCCAAGTATTTAACAAGCCTAAGTATGGAAGGGGAAATAAACAATTTAGAAAGGCATTGCTATGCGTGAGAAACAAAAAAAACAGTTTTATCGTTTGTCCTTCTGAGGGATTTTTTTGTTACAAACTTAGAGGCTGTAGTGGAGGGACACGCTCCGCAAACTGTATGATCCGCGGCCCCTTAAGAAAAAAAGGGCAAAGGCCATGGGGTTCCTGACTAGTAGTATCAATAAACCGCATTGTATACATGTAATTAATTATTTTTTCAGTTCTTTTTGTAGACTGTATGCCTCCGTAAGTACAGGTTTGACTCAGGGAACCCTACCGCGAGCTTTTGATCAAACGATCTAACCTACAAGACAGCAGGACGATCTGAGGGTCACGCAACCCACTGTGGACCGGCGACTGATTGCTCAGTTTCGCGTCCTTTGGATGGTGCTGGACATCGTGGGTGCATTCTGGATACACCCTCTTGCCACAGTTGCTGGTGGGCATGCAAGCGTATGCTTCGTACGCCGCCCGTGATCGGTTTGGAATCAAGGTTTAACCAACTCCCCTAGACTGATTACCAAATACTAATAAACCCGATGGAGAGCACTGGCCGTTCGCCTTCGTCCTCGCACTTTGTGGGACACTTCCGCCACGAGGAGGCAGTGCGTAGGGCTTCTTCAACAGGGGCTATGTGATGCGGCGTTCATACGGGAGCATTTCGAGTGGCGTTCAGGGCAAGTAACCGACGCGGAGTCTGAGACACATTCCTGACCATGTTGAGGCATTTGGAATCGACGAGGCACCAACCATAACACCATCGAGCATGCTTTTCCTTCTTCACTGTTCTCCGATGTAAGCTAGGTCAAAATTCTCTACGTGACGTCGGGAAGAGGTATAGTGACATTAACCAGTCGACTACTCCGAGTCTCTAATCGTTAAGATACGGTTTGGAAATACCACAGAGAATGTATTTGGGGTATGTCCATACGGTTGCTTCTGCGGTAGGTGTCGCATACTGTCCTATCACCCATCTTATTTACGACTGACCGTCAACTCGTTGTTTGTTCCGCCATCTTCCACCTTGGTCCTCCCCCTCAGGTGGCGTACAGCTGTTCTGCCTGGGACAGGTCTCTGTAGAATGGCAACGGCTGTCGATAAATGCGTAGGTTGTGTACCACCTGTTAGAACGAACGACACGAGCACCAATCAGGCCTAGGTGACTTTATAAATACTCATTGTATCTGCAACACTAATCTGACAGTGCTACCAATTATTCAGTTTTATGACCAGTTTCATGGGCCCTTGGTGCTAATTAGCGTTATATCTAGCCATAGTGGATAGTCACATTTCCCAGTCCCTTTTTAAAATACTGGAGAACAGACCTTGTAATAAATGATTGATCTCTTTGCCATTTCAAACCGTTAAATTCGAGCTACAATCACACGTCAAAACTCACTGTATGGTTTTGACCGCCAGAATCGTCTCACCACCCCCCTCATTCGTTTGATGTGGTAGTAATCGGTATCGGTGGTCTTCACTAAATTCATTGGTCTGCGCTGACAACAGGAAATGTTTCACTTCCTCGGCGGGCGTCCATTGGTCAGACCGGAGACACTTAACGCTGCGCGATGGTGGTGGTCACGCTCCAACCAATCACCATTCAATAAGTTGTCCATCGATCAAAGCCTGGCCATTGGATCTATCATTGAAATTTGAGATGAATGGTTCATCTAGTTTTGCTTGTCTGATAATTTAGTACTTAAGTGATTTCAGTGGCAATCGCTACCACGAATCCTAAGTTACCCTAACGCAATGGCAGCTTTAAAACGAAAAGTCGTTAGTACTGCACGAGCGCCACGTGCGATAGGTCCCTACAGGTGAGACATGTCTGTTGATTTTCTATCCGTTAGTCAAGCCATAGCTATCAACGATTCCCTTTATATCTCTGGGCAGTTAGGTCTTCTTCCAGAATCAATGGTTTTGGCTGGCGAGGATGTAGAAACGCAGACGCACCAAGCACTGAAAAATATAAGAGCCATTTTAGATGCCGCTCAGCTGTCAATGAGGAACGTCCTGAAAACAACGGTGTTATTGTCAGATATGAACGATTTT
The DNA here is from genome assembly GCA_008360955.1 of Fasciolopsis buskii. Taxonomy (NCBI): domain Eukaryota; kingdom Metazoa; phylum Platyhelminthes; class Trematoda; order Plagiorchiida; family Fasciolidae; genus Fasciolopsis; species Fasciolopsis buskii. The sequence continues at coordinate 52,797 of LUCM01008724.1, read as the reverse complement.
GTCAAAGTTAACAATATATATGGTGAATGTGTGTTCCTACTCTTCCTTGTATATTCTTAGATTTTTCGGACCCGTATCCGGCGAGGGTGGCTTTTCAGGTCGCATGTCTTCCAAAGGTGAGAACTTCAGTGAAGGTGACGTTTAACAATGACAGAACGCGAAGGTCGAAATTGAAGCAATTGCCGCTTTTGGCACGATTGCCGATAAGTGAGACGAGTCCCATGACCCATTTTGTTGGAAATAAATTTTCACATTTTTGCCCAAATTTGTTTTTCAGTCTTTCACATGAACAGTGCACAAGTAGCTCGATGTCGTTGGAAAAAGTTAGCAGCCACTGTCCGAGGTCAGAAACCCAAAAATCTCACAGATAACTCAGATGCTTTGCATGTGAATGGGTTGACCAAAACGTTGTTTCACATTCGCGATATTTCCTCGGAAGCAAACGAAGAATCAACTGATGTGAGTGGTCTCCAACATAGTGGTTGGAATAGCGTTGTTCAGTATAGGTCTGTTGAGTTCTCACTATGCCCGTAGTTTCGGTAAATTCATACGAAAAGTCGCGCCTTCAAGTCCATTCAAGTTTTGCCAATAATTGGTTGGAACTGAGTGCTGACATAATTCGACTTTACCGTTCACACTTTTCATTTGCGATGTATTGACTTTGGAGATGATCAAAGTTTCATGCTAGTGAGGTTTTCAAAAGATCATTTGTTGATTTAATTTCGAAAAACATTAATAGCTACGGCCTGGTTTACTTCGGAGATGAAATGCGTTTTACGCCCTCACAGAGTAAAATACTATTACAGAACTGGATTGGTTCATAGGTCATCAACATCATCATCGTTCAGCGTTAAACAGCAAGACAAACCTCACTGACCGCTGTCTTTTCCCAGAGTTACACGTTTCTATAAAAAGAGTGAATATCCAAGGGAAACAGGAAGTGGACCTACACAAGCGGGAAAGGTAAGATTGCTTCTATAGACAACACGCGAAACACAGTCTAACTGTACAAACGCACGTGTTTTCAATCATTCTGATTCGATAGAAAATGACAGCACGATCACCACTGTTCGCGTATCACTGCCGTATCCTTCAGTGTCTCCAGTCAACTATTTGACGAGTCTTTCGGACCCCAATCACGAAGACGTGAGATATCCAGTTTGCCAAAGTTCCCTTTACATTTTCTCATTCCACGTTGCCACTTCATCTGTTATCCTAAATATGACTTCTTCCATTCCTTGGAAGGTGCACAGAATAGGGCATGATATGGTAGACGAGTGTTTGACATACGCAACACGTGACCCAACCAGCGTAGTATACTAAGTTCCATACGCTGAAATAAGCTGTTCTCAGATTCCTAACCTCAATATTACTTACCCGGTCACTTCATCCAATCCCAGCCATACTACGTAAACATCGGTTGTCGAAAACCTCCAACCGACGAACAACTCCGACACGCATACTCCACGTCTCGCAACCGTACAACAGAACTGAACGCACTGCAGCACAGTGCACACGACCTTTCAACTTCAGTGAAATATCAGGCCGACGCCACAAGTGCTTCAGTCCAGCGTAAGCTGCACGAGCCCTGGATATACACATACTTACCTCCACTGCTGAGCTACCATCGTTGGACACGCAACTACCAAGGTAGGTGAAACGGTCCACCATTGTTATTTCCTCTCCATCCAGTATTAAGTTCGGCGCCGCTGTCGTCCAGTCCCGTAACAGTACTTTGCATTTTGAAGGTGCAAAGCACATGCCAAACCGAGCAACCGATCTCGACAGTCTATCTAGTGCCCGTTGTGCATGGTCCGCAGACTAGAACAGGCACACCACGTCGTCTGCGTAATCTAGGTCACATAGCTTCCCTCCACCTCCCAGTTCGACTCCTACATCCCGGAGACCTCCTAAAGCATCTTCCATCACCTCGTCCATGACGAAGTTGAACAAGAATGGAAAGATGGGACACCCTTGTCGAACGCCGCTAGTCGTTTCGAATGAACGTGACAGTTCACCATATACCCTCACGCGACCATATGTATGCGATTACAATGCTCGCAACAGGCTCACAAACTTCGTTGGCATGCCCTTCCGGTGGAGAGTACTGAGTAGTGCTGGTCGATCCACGGAGTCGAAAGCACCTTTCAAGTCGAGGAAGACTACGATCACGGGGCGGCGGTGCGTGTGGCGCGTTTTGAGTATCTGTCGAAGAGTGAATATTTGGTCGATGCAACCTCGACCTGGCCGAAATCCGACCTGTTGTTCGCCGCTATTACTCTCGCGAATCGGTGTCAAACGGCGCAGCATTATCGAAGCTAACACCTTAGTAATTATTGGAATTAAACTAATCTCACGATGATTGCTGCAGTCACTCCGTGTGCCCTTCTTGAAGATGGGCACAATCAGTGACTCACCCCACGATAACGGACTACGCTCCTCGTTCCAGATATCACGAAGCAACGAGGTAAGTGATTTCATCAGCACTTCTCCACCCAATATGAAAAGAACTGGGGGAGGGTCGTCGGGACCGGCAGCTTTTCCCCTCCTCGGAAGCCGAATATTCGACTCCTACATCTCGCTGACCTCCTAAAGCATCTTCCATCACCTCGTCCATGACGAAGTTGAACAAGAATGGAAAGATGGGACACTCTTGACCAACGCCGCTAGTCGTTTCGAATGAACGTGACAGTTCACCATATACCCTCACGCGACCATATGTATGCGAGTACGATGCTCGCAACAGGCTCACAAACTTCGTTGGCATGCCCTTCCGGTGGAGAGTACTGAGTAGTGCTGGTCGATCCACGGAGTCGAAAGCACCTTTCAAGTCGAGGAAGACTACGATCGTAGTGCGGCGGTGCGCTAGATCTGGGACCGCAGGTGAAATATGCTGCTGCATCGCCTGCTTAATTTGTTCCCACTGCGCGTCTACACTGCTACTGTTCGCAGTTCTTAGTCCCTGGGATATATTCTGTTCGTAGCTGTTGCGAACAGCCGAATCAGACAAACGTTCGACAGTCAATCGAGTTTGTGGTCTGCGTCGATGGCCGTTGAGCTGCAGTAAAAATTGTTTTAGAACTAATACATAGTCCCGTCCGACGTACATGGTCCAGTATGATCTGCAGTTCTGGACAGAACTGCGCCAACGGTATCTTACTGCAATATGGTCGATCTGACCCACATTACCTGTCGAGTTAGAGCGCGATGTCGCGTCGCGAACTGTGTCGAAAGTCGTAATAGACAGGAACAAGCGATTTTATGCACCAAACTGAGGAAGTCTTTCTCCGTTATCTGTTCGCTGAGCAGGCAAGACCCCTCGCACACCCATACAGGACTCCGATACACCCATCTTTCCAACTTGTGCTTTAAAGTCACCTGCTATCACTACAATGTCAGCGCGTTTGCTCTTCCGAACAAGTGACGAGGTCATCGTAAAACTCGTCTTCTCCATGTCAGTGCTGCAGTCTGTTGGGTCGTATGCCGAGATGACAAATAAACTGCACTTAACACCACTATCCTTTCGGACGCCGACTGACCCCTGCGGTCTCACGGCGCACAAGGGACTGTTAATTGGGATCCAGTCTAGAGGGTCTGTTTCAGCCTTATCACTCAAGACTATTCCTACACCAAGTTGACGCACAGCTTGAGCTGCTTCGTCTCCTGAAGTGTGAAGGAAAGATCTTGACGAGACATTAAGCGCAGTTAGTTGAATTACTACTCGAATCCTGAATTCGTGTTTCACTGAAGCAGAAAACATCAATCGAAAGTGAGTTCACTGTCAGAGCCAAACACGCCTGTTGTCCAGCCTGCATTACAATGTACATATTGAAGGAGCCGAGATTTAGAGGCTGACAAGACTCGAGAAGACGTGAGCAAACTGACTGAAAATCACCTACAGCACTATCTGACAACGAACTGTTGCGAGTATCGGGTTACCGCTGGCGCGGTTCTGACCGAAACTGTAGATCGTACTGGACTACGTACGTCGAATCGGACGATGTGTTGGTTTGAAAGCAATTTTCACTGCAACTCGACGGTCATCGACGCCGAGCGCAAGTCTGATTGGCCATTGGACGTCTGACTCGTTCGGCTGTTCGCAGAAGCTATGAACAGAGATTATCTGACGAACTATGGACTTCGACGAGCACTAATAGAGAGGAGCGCTGGGACCAAATCAAGGAAGCAGTGCATGTGGCAGCACGTTTCGCCTGTGGTCCTAGACCTGGCGTTCATCAAAGACACTGGATCTCGCAAGGTTCGTTGGGCCTAATGGAGCGAAAATGGCAGCTCTCTAACTGAGAGGAGATGAATAAGGCACGTCGACGGCTGTGGCATCAATTGTCAATAAACCTAAAGAATGGCCGTTTAAACTGGTGGGTTAAGGTAGCCGAAGAGATGGAAGTAACAGCCAAAGACAATTTGAGCTTGTACGTGAAACCGGCAAACGGCGATTTTCGGTTAATGAATACTTGTGCGATAGAAATGGAGAGCTCATTCACGGTAGACAACAAAGGGTGAACCGTCAGGATGGGCACTTGAAGGACCAGCTTAGCTGGTCGCATGCTAACGTATTTAGTCCTATGTCTGCAGTTGGGAATCCTTGTGATGACTTTTGGCTCCCTTTGAATGGAATTGAAAGTAGAGCCGAATATTCGACCTCTAAAAAGGAAAAAGGTGGGCGATGCCGACGAACTTCCTCCACTTCTTTTCAAATTGGGTGGAGAAGCCTTGATGAAAGAACTTACCTTCTTGCTTCGTGATATTTAGAACGAGTAGCGTATCCCGTTATCGTGGGGCGAGTCACCGATTGTACCCATTATCAAGAAGAGCAGATAGAGTGACTGTAGCAATTACTGCGGGACTAGTTTGATTCCAGTAATTAATAAGGTGTTGTCTTCGATAATACTGCAACGTTTGACACCAATTCGCAAGAGTAACATCCGCGAACAACAGGTCGGATTTCGGCCAGGTCGAGGTTGCGTCGACCAGATATTCACACTTCTCGAACAACTCGAAACGCGCCACACGCACCGCCGCCCCATGATCGTAGTCTTTCTCTACTTGAAAATTGCGTTCGACTCAGTGTATCGGACAACACTATTCAGTGCTCTCCACCGGAAGGGTATGCCAACGAAATTTGTGAACCTGTTGCGCGCATTGTAATCGCATACCTATGGTCGCGTGACAGTGTAAGGCGAACCATGAAGTTCATTCGAAACGACTAGCGGCGTTGGTCAAGAGTGTCCCATCTTTCCATTCTTGTTCAACTTCGTCATGGACGAGGTGATGGAAGATGCTTTAGGAGGTCTCCGAGATGTAGGAGTCGAACTGGGAGGTGGATGGAAGCTATGTGACCTAGATTACGCAGACGACGTGGTGTGCCTGTTCTAGTCTGCGGACCATGCACAACGGGCACTAGATAGACTGTTGAGATCGGTTGCTCGGTTTGGCATGTGCTTTGCACCATTGATGGTAATGCCGAACCTGCTGCTGGATGGAGAGAAACTGACGAATGTGAACCGTTTCACTTATCTTGGTTGCTGTGTCGAACGGAGATGGCACGATAGTAGAGGTAAACACGCGTATACCCAAGGCTCCATCGGCTTACGTTAGATTGAAGCACATGTGGTGTCCGGATGATGTTTACTTGAAGTTGAAAGGTCGTGTGTACTGTGCGGTGGTGCATTCAGTTCTGTTGTACGGTTTTGCGACATGGAGTATGCGTGTCGGAGATGTCCGTCGGTTGGTGGTTTCCGACCACCGATGACTACGTAGTATGGCTAGAATTGGATGGAGTGGAGAGGAGAGTAATGTGGAGATCAGGAATCCAGTTCTAGGTGCCAATTCTGAGAATACCTTATCTCAGCCTATGAGACTTAGTAGACTGGTGGTTGGGTCACGTGTTGCGTATGTCGAACACTCGTCTGCCATATCGTGGCCTATTTTGTGTTTCTCCTAAGGAGTGGAAGAAGCCACGTGGAGGCCAACAGATGACGTGGCAACGTGGGATGAGAAAATGTACAGCGAAGTTAGGTAAAGTAGGTGTCTCAAGCCTTCGTGGTTGGGGTGCGAAAGACTCATCAAATAGGTGGCTGGAGACACTGAGGGATGTGGCATTGAATCGTGATGTGCGTGCTGTCATTTTCTATCGAATCAGAATGATTGAAAGCAGGTACGTTTGTACAGTTGGACTGTGTTCCGTGTGTTGGATGCAACGGCATCTTTTCTTTTCCCGTGTGTGTAGGTCCACTCCCTGTTCCCCTTGGATATTCACTCTTATATAAACGTGTAACTCTGAGGAAAGGCAGCGGTCAGTGAAGTTTGTCTTGCTGTTTAATGCTGGAGGATGGTGTTGATTTTAAGGGATCCTAGCGCAAATATGTTTTTATGTTATTCCCGGTTCCACTTGTTGCCACGATTGCGAGATTTGATAAAGCCCCTCGTTACCCCATAGAATTTATCTTTTTTCAATGGGCCGTTACCCTTATAATCTGGTGTTATAATTTTTATTTTGCAATCTACCAAATTTCGTCAATAAATCTTCACTCTAGTCTTACCGAATGCTACGTTTTCTCTCTTCACTAGAGTTTCTACTCCTACGTCGTCATCTGGTTTCGGTTAATGACTTCGGTCGAAACTGCGAACTTCATTAAATTCTTCAAGATGAATAGTCTGCCAAGTGATGAGTTACCGCTCATATTGGTACGGAGAATCCATCAATATAGAATGTTAATGAATCATCGGGCACCAGTGTGCAAGACCAAAACCAACCTCGTTTTGGACTGCCCTTATCGTTTAGCATATACAACAGCTGCTAGATTCTGAAAGGTCGTAAGGATGAAATGTGGATCGTGAACTCCACTCTGAAAAGTTTGAACTGTTAGCATTTAAAGGACGTGGATGCAGTCTTTTTACCTGCACTGTTCAAGAGGTGGTGACCATCAAAAGTACCCACAAGTATATATATATATATATATATATATATATATATTACCGGCTTGAAAACAAGCATGGTCCCAACGTACTTTTGCGTCATGGTCTGTTGTACTACTCGGTCGCCCGGCCCAGGGTAAGCCTTTTTTTCGAGGATCCATCTCTACCCTTTGCCCAATGAAACGCGGTTTGCAGGGCGGCAGGGCCATTCCAGACTAGTCGGTGGCTGATTGCTCGGTTTATACGTCTTTTCTGGAAAACCTTGGTGGGTCAGAAGAGCATAATAAGGGCACTTGCCTTATTTAATTGGTGGGTCACAATCATCACGTTGCAGTTCCACCGCTGGGCTCTTGTGTTAGTTTTTTAGTCCGAACGCACACTAAGCAAAAATGCACCGCTACCTTGACATTGCTGGTGCTCGTCCGCGGCCGCTTATTTTGATGAGCTTGGACCCACCTTATTCACGACTAACTCTTTGAATGTTGACCGTTTCCCTATCCGTAGTCTAGAGGATGCGATCGGTAGCATGCAGCTTTGCCCAGAGCGGATTTTGAAGCCAAACTGCCGCAGGCAACAATGTGCTTGCTGATGATGGTGTTGATGAGTGCAGCTCTGGATATGCCACCACATCTAGAAATGTCTTTTATGGATCTAGTGAGCATGCAAAATTCCCTTTTCATGAAAGCAGAAAAGGTAAATAAAAACAGTAAGGCCAGTGGAAGATAATGCAAACAGTCACAAATTTTAGGAGAGTTCACGTAGCTTAGGTGAAAACAATGACAGGTTTCTAATTTCAGAAAGTACTTCGTTTAAGTGCATAGATCAATAGAAGTCATCTGAAAGTAAAGAACTGTGACAGGACAGATTCGTTGTCCACGGAAAAGAGAGGAGAGCGACCCCAAGTTTGCGAATGGCTCTGGAGAGCAGCCTACTAATCGCTGGAACATTATATATATCGCAAACCCACATGGATAAAAGCAGTAGACCCATGTCGAGGGCTTTGTCCCTAGGCAACAGAAACCAACTCTTCTCTGATGCTCGATTCACAGGCTGTTATGAAGACAAACTTCCGCTTGCTGACAGTCTTCTTTGTCCAGTTTTGTTAACAGTATCAGTGCCCGTGTTGTCACGTTAAGTTGTTGGAATTGGTCCAGTAATTGAAACCTGGTTATTCGTGATTGGACAGTAGATATTCACTCATGTGGTTCGCATCCGATGATCGTACTACGGTAGCTCAGGTGACTCCCTGATGGCGTCGGCTTTTGGACACGAACAATTCAGGCAGATATTCCCCTGAATACCTTTGGTCATAGGACTTAACTATTTCTTTTTACACAGTTATACGTTTAATGAAAAAAACTGAAATAAGAAACGCTCGATAGATACCTTTACGGACGTCCTGCAAAGGAACGCTGGATATTTCCTCTTTTCATGAAATTGAAGCATTTGGTGCTTTTGACTTGGCACTTCGTTGATGAACAGTTCTTTCCCAGACAAGACTGTGTAAGGGCACGTTTGTGAGTCGTTTAATTTAATTGATTTGAGGGGCAATCCTAAAACATACATCTTACAAGCTCAAATGAAAGACATGTGTGTCTCAAATCGGCCATGACTGTGTAAAATGAAGCATCAGTGTAAATCAATTGATGAGAGGGATAGCCAAGTTTCCGGATTGGAAAGCAATTTTGATAGACGTAATGGTCGTAAATTCGTTTCCTGGAACCCTCTGAAAAGTGCTAATACAGAAAATCTAATCCTGATCGGTTCTAAGCTCTAATTAAAATAACATTTGTAATTTTGGGTAGTACACCGCACGGTCGACGAAACGAACTGCGATAATGCTAATGACTTGGCGAAACCCTAGTAATTGATATAGTTAGAAGGGTTACCATAGTTAATTTTTTCTAGGCTATCAGTTAGCTTTTGTACACGAGATTAGTTTCATAACCGACCTCATTATGTGATGCGCTGAATGAGGTTGTCTTGTGATGGGGCACTACGTCACTTAAAGTGCAGCAGATGATCTACTTCTAAAAGAGATTACCAGTACTTGTTCAAATGGTATATTCAGAAGTTTCGAATATTAATAATGCTAATTGGTGCGGTTTTTAGTCGTCTATTGGACGTTCGAATTCGCGTAAGGTTTCAGCATGATGTAACTAAAGTTCCGGAGTTTTTGATTTGTGGACCAGGTTTCCGTTCGATACAAAACGTTCACAGTAACAGGACAATAGCATGATTTATTTAAAAGTACACCGGTCGGATACCAAATTCCATATTCTCCTGTATCAGGCGTCCTCAGGACAGATCGAATTTTGTTCTCCCCGTTTGAAGGGGATGATCACACCTCAAAAATGTGCTCTAAAAGAGTGGTGCGCTACGTTTCAGGAGTGTTTAAATTACACCCCTCGGCCAACAAAGTGTTCGGTGGCCGCGTTTTGTGAGATAATGCTGTGGACCTTCTCAATTTTCCTAGTTCGCTGGTATTGCGGAGATCCTTTTAAGTTGCGAGTTCTCCTTGAGGTTGGTATGAATTTCAGTCGGAATGTCAAGACCTTGCGAAGCATTGTCTGACAAGAAAATTATGAGCAATAAAGCTTCGTGTGACAGTTTGTTCTGTAGCTAGTTCAAATTTTTGTAATGTTTTACTGCGTCTTCATAACACGCACATTTGATATTAAATCATAACCGAAATAATACCGGTTTTGGACTGATGCTGCTAGTATAATATGGACCTCATTCAATTGGACACACTTTCTCTTTCACAGAGTTCAAATTACCAAGCCGTTCGATGGATCGAATACACTCCTAAAACGAGATTCGACGTTGATGATGCAGCCGAAACAGAGGACAGTCGCGGGGATTTAAGCTCTCCAATATCCTTGCATCTTCGGATATACACTAGCTTGATTGGCCAGCCTTCGAAAGGGAATATGGATCACGCGAATTCTCCTTTAAAAACACTTTCCGGTTTCGATAACACGGGCAATGTACAAATTTGGTCTTCCGAATTGCTTTTAGCACATGCTATGCTCTGTGCTGCCGTCTACCCTGGGTTATATCAATTACTTTCGGGATTGTTTTCGCGAGGCGGTTATCAACGCATTTGCGAACTCGGTGCCGGAATGACTGGGGCTGCTGGATTGGCTACGTGCACTCCAGAAAAGCAGAAAACCACTGCAATTTGCCCCAACTATATGCTTTTGACCGACGGGAATGAACGCTGCGTGCAGTCATTGGAAGAGAACGTGAAACGCCAGATAGCCCGATTTCAGAAGTATTGCACTACTAGTTTAAAACTTGAAGCCAGTCGTCTGTCATGGGCGATTGAAGTGAGTATTGCGGAATTTATTCGGAGTTTTATTCCACGAAACTTGGTGTTCCTTTGTACAAAGAAAAAGAAATGGTTTCTTTCCTTGCAGTGAAAGTGAAGGAGATACAACTTTCGCATAGTTTTTTCAGTGGCACATTGCATGAATTCTTTTCGCATTTATCTTGGATTGTTTGAAGGATTAGGAAGATTTGATTAAGTCACGTTCTTGGGTTGTTTATTGTGCTGTCTAATCTTTTTAATCCGTCCTTCATGAGTTTATTCATATTTAGTAACAAACTACTGGTTATTTGTCCTTGCTATCGTTCTTTACACGAGATTGCACCTTGACCGCTTTCATGCCTCCATGCATGACCCAGTGATTTGCACAGGATGGCTTATATGAAGCCGATGATCCAATCATGCCTAGAAGTTCAATGACTAGAGGCCTGACGAAGTCGTCTCCTGATCCTCCCGGTCGGAGGTTGATATGAGGTGGCAACCCACTCGGGAAAATAAGTGGAAGAATAGTTGATCCAAGTAAATGGGCTTCCACTCAGCCATATCCCGTTGCCTTGCGGACAGGTTCTAGTTGGAACCGGATGGTTCGCTTGGGAACCTTGTCAGTCTCCGTCCAAAAGGCCACAATGAATTCTATATTGCATTGGTCGTAGTGCAGGATAATAAGGCCCGCATTATCCGTTGAGCACGGTAGATGATGAGGACAGGCCTACTGTGAATTCTTTTACTGGGTTAACGCCTCAATGCCTAATGGGTAAGAATTTTGAGTGAAAGGCTCCGACTGGGGCTCCCAAAGAAAATCCACTTTTACGATGTTGACAGCCGCGAAGTACCAATGGTCGGGATACCTCTAGCATCCTTTGTGTAGGAAACCTCTCTAATTTCCGCTCTTCCGATGTAGGGGCCACGCACGAAGTCACGAAGTATTGCAGCTCGATAGGTTTATCTAATGGCAACATTAAAGGAAGGAAAGAAATAGTATGCAACCACAACTTAAACCTAAGTGTTTACTTCACTTAGTTGCCTTCAATTTCCGTACACTTATCCAACCAGAGCAACAAGTTGCCCTAGGTATAGAGATTCTTAAGGACTGGTGTGAATCAGTGATTGTACCGATTTACAAGAAGGGTGGTAAATCCTCATGTGAAAACCACAGAGGAATTGGTTTGATAAGCATCACATCCAAACTGCTTGCTGACATTATCGTCTACCGATTATCTAGTACTTGCGATAGGTGTATGTGTGAGAATCAAGCCGGTTTCCATCCCGGTTGGGGTTGTATTGACTAAATTTTTACTTTGCGATAGATCTTAGAACATGGTCATATGTTCCGTGTGCCCACGATTTCTGTCTTCCTCGATTTGACAGCTGCTTTCGGCTCAGTCGATCGTACAGTTCTTTGGCTCTGCCCGTCATTGAAGAGTAATTCATTCCACTCGTCGAATCTCTATGCGAACAGCCAAAGCCGAGTTTAAGCTTGCGGCGATCTTTCACTCGAGTTCATCACGAAAAGTGGTGTTCGTCAGGGTTGCCCCTCTCACCTTTCCTTTTCAACTCTTACTGAGATGGCTATGGGGGTAGCCCTATCCTCATGTGAGAGCAGTGGCATTGATATTCGCTTAGACAGGAAACCATCTGACTTGGAATATGCGAACGATGTTGTGCTACTGAGTGAAGATCCAAGTAAGTGGCAGGTTTTTACTCGATCGTCCAAACGATATTGTATGTATGTTTGCTATGCGTTTTGCACTTTTGAAGTGCATAATACGTTTGCGGGACCGGATTGGCTCCTAGCCGAACACTGTTCTTGCAGGGGACCAATTAGATGAGGTTGACGGATTTGATTACTTGGGTAATTGGATTTTCCCTGGTGGTCGTACATCGGGAAAAGTATCTTCGCACATACAAAGGGCCCGATTGGTACTTGATAGTTTGAATAATCTGTGACGTCGGCTTGACATCCGTTTATTGATCAGAGGTCGAGTATACACGGCAGTCGTGAGGTTGCCATTGCTGTACGTTTCTGAAACATGGCTGTTAAGAGCCGAAGATATGGGAAGATGACGGTGTTCGAACACCGAGGCAGGCAATGGTTGGAGGATGGCTTGGGGTGGCCGGTAGATGACGTGGGTAAAATACATGAAAGCTTTAACCAGTGGACTGACTCGTGTAGGTGAAATTAGGCTACCGGATTGGGGTTCACGAGAATCCCCGAAGAAGGGATTCGAGACAGTGGGTGATATGGCTCAGTGTTGCAGTCAGTGGCGTTCTTGCATTTGAAATCTTTCTTCTATATAGCTCTTCAAATTACTATTTTGCAGTTGATTCTCAGTATTTTATGTCTGAGTAGATGGAGCTGTAAGTTAGCAATCACAACGGGAACACGTTGGTTAATGGTTGTCCAAACTCAACTGTTCTTTGCAATAATCATTTAGTCGAAGAAACGGTAAACCAGTTTTTCACCGCGTTTTGTTACTCCCATGGTCGCACCCGAAACATTCAGTTGTCAGATTTCTCGTTCATCAAAAGTCTCGGACAAAATTGCCATCGTTGTTCACCGTGCACACGTCAGTCAACCACAGTTTATTAGGTTTTCCGCGCTGCCTACACTAACAAAAATGCCCCCCATTAGAGCTGGATTCATGTGAACGCTCGTAGTTACCGCGTTTGTCATGCGATTCGGATAAACTGTTCTCTGCTTCACATATAGGTGAGTTAGCTGGCTCGACTGGATCCTACTTTTTTCTCATTTAGTGACGATAGTCAAGTAAATTATTCATCTTTTACCGATTTCCGGGTCGTTTTAGTGACAGACGGCCACTGACTTTCCCTCGAGGTCATTACCATTATTTTAGCCAGTGAAACCTTAGGTTGTTATATTAGACTCTAGGTTTCAGGGTCACGGTTACCGGTTCCCGTTGCTGATGTATTGGGCCGCAGTGGCTACGGGGCATTTCCCTTTCACGTATCACATATATCATAGAAAGGTTGATGCCTGTACGAATCCGCATTAGCGTTGCGACGGTCGTTGCTATGTGGTTGGAATCGCTGGCGTTCGCTTCGCGAAGCGTTCTCGTGAGATATCAGGTAAGCTAATGAAATAAAAAAGGAATATCCATACCCTCCGTTGTCGAATTATCGACAGTCGGCGGGATAAGTTTAAGGGAATGGATTCGCAGTGCGAGTAAAACAGAGAGAACTTATTCAGGAAAGAATGATAAATTTGAAATCTCTAGAAGGGAATTTAGGATGCTACAAGAGCCACTAGTTCAGACCACCGCGACAGCGCACGTCACTTTAAACCATAATTGTTAGAGATGCTGGTGCTATAACGTCTGCAATTTTAATTGACATGCCTGACGTGAATGCAGTGAAAAGCGAATGCTGCACAGCCGCTGAGGTTCGCTATACAGACAAGGGAACCGGCAACGATGATCCTGAGACTTGGAGTGACATACGACCATATAATTTACCACTGGATCAAATATGGTAACGATCCAAGCGACAGAGAATTGTCATCTGCCAACAAAGTGACTGGCGGATCTGGGGTTCAAACCACTGGTCTTTTTGGAGTTACGGACGTTCAATCTGCTTGATAAGCTTTATGACTGCTCAGGCTCCAGGATCCGAATTCGCTTGTAAACAGGTGGGACAATCTGAAAATAGAAATTATGTTAATGTGAAACTTTTCAAATCATCGTTTGCGAAAAGTTGCGATCGACTTATTAGCGACGTTTCAGTATTAGAAAGGGTTGATATTCTTCTGCCAGCGGAAATGCGAAATATTACGTCATATCCTACTTCATTTTCTCATGCTGCATTATTCGTCGTATTTCTTTTTTTATTAAGGTTCTCATAACGTATGGACGGGTATTGCCGCAAATTTTCTAACACTCCCTACCCTCTTAATTCCGCTGGTTACCGGTTAAACATTTCTTTTCAACTCAGGTTCTGCTAAGGTGTTATTATTTTTTCACGTGTTTTTGTTTTCGTAAAATTCGGTTGCAAACCAAACGCTACCGGAAGGTTAGTGAAGGGGAAAATAAGATGCCCCACACGTGTGAACTCCTTCCTGCTCTTCATCTCCGATTGCTTATCACGTTTTCTTAATGCTGGGTCGGGCATTGATATTGCATGACGAGTCATTTGAAAACATTCGGCCTCCTCTGACGTGCAATGTTGGGGAATAAAATGATCCGCATTCCATTTAGTGGTTGGCCACTAGTCACGTAAATATCACAAAGAATCTTTTGGGGTTTTACACGAACGCTTGTTGGCTGAATGCCCACCACGACTTCGATACTACTGGGGTTGTCCCCGGCCGCATATCTGGTTAACATTATCCAATTCTGATATAACAGCGCCGAATACCTATCTGACCATCGGAAGGGTGATGCGCTATTTGATGTCATTTGAAATGTTTTGAATATGACAACAGCGTACCAGGTAATGTTTTTAATAGGACAGCATTTCGGTCATTGGTTCTTTATTCTGATTCAGGGTTCATCATTCTGAGTGACACTGTAGCAAAGCAGATGCGATGCGACTCGAAATTTACACGCCCAGGTCACGGAAACTCGAATACATAAAAATCGCCAAATGCTCATGCTATCCGCTTGCCCAAACCAAAACAAAATCAACTCAAGGTCCTACCCCGAGACACTGGAAGATTTAAGCTACAAAGCTGTTGGTGATATGAGGGAATCGGAACCGGGTGAAAGCCTGTGGTTGAAATCTAAACCCTTTAAATTAGATTAGGGATCCTGAATGCTATTAAGATAGCGTAACATCTTTTGCTTGTTTTTATTTTCAGTGGCATGTTTCTTATGGTTTTTGGCATGAGATCGAAATTTACTCAAATACCGTAGATTAATTACTGGGGGTTTGACGTTTGGAAAGTCCCATAGAACACCATGTAGGGAAACAAGTTCGTTTCCGGCTATCCTTACCTATGCTAATACATGCCATTAAATGTGATAACAAATTACTTAAGAGAATGGCGGTTCATAGTCAGTTGTTCTCAGCTCTAGATAGACGTGGACTCCTCCGACATGTGGGTGCCACGTGAAAGTCTAGCACGTGCGCACACACATTTCCAAAGAGGCTTAATCCACTGAGGGTGTAAATCGTTGTTTTCTCTTCGGTTCTGTGTGATCACGTTTAATAGCGTATTGGAATGAATGCGAATAAATGAAAATGAGGTTGATCACCACGACGTTATCTTCAGTATAACAAATCGGAAAATCCGATGGAGAGCCCCATGCGTTTGCCATCGTCCTAGTATCCGGATAGGAATATATCTGTTCCGAAAATGCATTGATTAGGTTTTGTTTCACTTGTGAAATAAATCCTTCTGCATTCTTTAAACGATGAAAATCTAACCCAAAAGCCTCCGGTTAAGCCAGAACTGAGGCCGAACTGCATTAGAATGAATTTCTGTCAGAAATGTAGCTTGTAATAGTGGGTTCCAAAAATGGTACTTTAGATTTGGTAGTTTATCTTATGCGCCGCTGATTACGCCTTGCCGAGGAGAGACCGATTAAGGCTCACGATCATCCGGGGGCATTATGAATGAAGTGAATCGGTAGGACAAAAAACTACCCTCAGTTATCTGTCATTGGTGAGAAGGAGTGGAACAAACTGACCCCCGTCACTATGCAGTAACTGGTGAAACCCAACCAGCCTCCCTCCGACTAGCTGTGAAACATTGACCCTCAACACAATCGACGGCTGTGCAAAATACAGTTCACTGAAAACTATTTGCTCCTCAGCTACGAATAATCCCGGTTTTTTAATAAAACCCGTCGTTTGCCAGTTTTTTTGTGATCAGGATCAATGACTTTTTGTTTCTGCTGTGATTCACAGTCGCTTGTTGCTCATCTAAATATCGACATTTTCTCTCACGTGTTCTTGTATCTTCATTAGGGCGAAGTTGAACCATCTGAATTGGATCCGCTACTGGTCCACTCGTTTGATTTAATCCTTGCAGCAGACTGCTTTTTCGATCCTGCTGGTCACAGTGGATTGGTGCGGTTAGTCGATAACCTTCTGTCTTACGGCAAAGGTTCCGCATTTATTGCCATTGCGCCTTGGCGTGGCTCCACATTGAAATGTTTTCTTCAGCTGTTCTCAACTGGACATTCTTTTCGATGGAAAGTGACACGTCTTGAACCGGAGATGTATATACATCCTCAATTGTATGAAACTTTGAGGAGAAACCTTGCTTCTCTGTCTTTGGAGAAAATAAAAGACAGGGTCATTGGTCAGTTAATTGTGATCGAACGTGTGAATTAGTTCTGTCAGAACCTGTTTGAGCAAGTCCACGCTTCATGCATTTAGTGTCCAATACATTCCATATTTATTCAAACCCATCCCTAGGACATTCTTGTCTTCCCGTTAGAAGAGAATACAATGCTACTCACTTAACACAGTACTTCTTTGCACTTTTATTGCTGATTTTCTTACTCCAATCGGAGTTTCCAATTTTTTTGTTTATGTGAAAGTCGAATTTTCCTTGCCTACCCGATGTATTAATGCGTTCCACTCACTGCGAAGGTTTGATGTAGATATCAATCCACGGAGCTAGGTAGTCGAAATGCGACTCAAAGTTACCTAAACTGGACTTCCTATGGACCAGTCAAATGTTTCCAACAGACACCCTAAAGTGGGTGTGGCAAATAGCGGTGGTCAAGTGAATTGAGCCTTTTCTTACTTCGAAGGTCAGAGATTTTGAGTCTATGCTCTTCGATCCTTTTGCTATCTATCGGACGGTTATCGTACCTAACCTATGGAGACCTAATATGCCCTAGTGAATAAACACATCATCCTACCGTAATCGGGTCATCGTACCGGTAGTGTTATGATTTCAGGCGCATGGTAGCCTGTTACCTCCTTCCACCGCATTCATGCCTTAAGTTTATAAATAAAACAAGATTGTTTGCCATCCTAAATAAATAAGGAGGTAAAGAGAAACAACGAGGCTACAGTGTCAGTGCATTGTTCCGGCCGGAAGGCACTTGGTATTTGCACGACTAATTCAGTCATCCAGTTTGCGGTCCGTGTGTCTATTCAATTTATAAGATTTAATGGTAATGATCCTTATTAGGCGCCAGTAATCGATCATCTTATCGAACACAAGTTGTCTCACGTTTGTCTGTTTATGTGCGTGATAGCACTTTAGATAAACTGCGCCGAAATAAAATACACAACGCGCAAATGTGGGTCTCCAAATGTCCGCGGTTGTTTACTCCTTCGGCTTACGGGTATGTGAAACCGATGGACTACCTTTAGTGCAATGTTAAGCACTTAGGGATACACAAACAGGATTTTGATTAAGCACTACAGTGTATTGTAAAACTGTTCGCGTGACAGCTACTAATCATTAGATAAAACATTTTACTGACGAGTTGTTTCCTGTGAGTGCTGTGGATTTCTGTTATGGAAATGACTCGCTACTATTTACTTATAAATGTTTTTTCTCTTTATTTTAGCTCACGATAATTTTGGGAGCTGGTTTCCTGTTTTTTTCCCTTGTATTGTTCACAAGATTATTCGAGGTAAGCCTCAATTCACATCGCTCGCCAAATTTGGTCGGACACAAATCAATGGAATGACTGCGCTTAGTGAAGAGAAAGTGCAAAATCGTAGTTCCCACTTATGCCCAGTAAAATTTCGCAATTTAGGGAGCACGTTGTACGGTCGATTTGGATAAAAAGTCGAAATAAAAGTTACTCTGTACAACCGTTGGTACCGCAAGTGTCCACACTTTACAATGGTAAAATAAGGGTGGCAAGTAACTTCTGTTTGTACTGTGCAGATTTTCACCACAGGATAGCGCTAAGGTCATGTTCACCGATCAACAGCCGTCGCCCGGCGGTAATGATCCACGGATAGACACAAACCAACATGACTAATCTCGCTATTGTCACACTTCTGTCCTTGAATCGTGCGGATTGCTCCCCATGAGGAGGTTTCCTTTAGTAATTATCAACCACCAAAAGTACAAATTCGACAAATTTTGCTTCCTATTATCTGCCCTCGAACTTTGAAATCAGAAATTTCTCCGAGCGATTCCACTGGTCTGGGCTTTAGTGCCCTAGGTAAGGTGGATGAATCAATCAAACAGAAACTAGTCTAGCAGACGGTTAAAGTACATAATAGTGGTGACTAGTTTACGTCATCACTGCTCGTGCGTGACATACTGCTGTCGACCGAAAAAGCTGAGTGCTTAAACCTATTTACTCTACCCGCAAAGACTAAGTTTCAGGAGGCGAATGAAAATGACCACCGCCGTCGGTATTGTTCGAAACCTAACCGCACGTGGGGCATTTTGTGGAGTAGATAAACAACTGAGTCAAAATCGACCGAGTGCCTAATTTCTAACAAGTGCAGAACGACAGAAATTGAAAATGCCCCAGTTCATCATGCTTCAGTCAATGGAGACGTCATGTGATTCATTAACTACCCTGTCATCCGACCTACGCAGGCAGCAACACATGCACTTGAATTGGTAAGCGATCATAGATGGGGTCATTAAATTGGTGGTGACATGGAGAATGGAAATCTGATTTTGGCGACTCATTTGGGCACTAAGAACCGTACCTAACCTAGATGGCTGCAACATCTTTAAAAAAGGAGCGATATTTTGATCCTTTCGATCACTTGTGGATATCCGTTATTGAGTGGAACGGTGTAATCCAAGGATGCACCGAGTATATCTTAAGAGTGCGAAACATCCTTAGCCGATATGCGAGCAACGCTACACCTAACTACTTAAGTCGCCTTATTGCTCCTTTTCACAAGGGATGTGTACCGGTTGTTACGTCTGGCTCGAAAATAGGTCGTGCGAACTTGAAGCAAATCATTCAAATAATGTATCTGCGCATGGTAGCAAGCCTGCAGATCGCATGCTTCGGTCGACGCTGCTCTCCGAAACAGGCAGTGATCGTAAGGGGTATCAGAATGCCCAATCCAAAACATCGCGGGAAGGTATGAAATCCTTAACTCACAAACCGTCACAACGAGACTACACCTTGACGTGGTGTGACGGCTTGCGTGCCTCCACGATCCAGCGAGCTATACAGGATGGCTTATCTCAAGCCGAAGATCCAATCATGCCTGGAAGGTCAATGGGTAGAGGCCTGACGAAGTAGTCTCCCGGTCCTCCAAGTTGGGGGTTGATCTGAGTTAGCAGCTCAGTCGTAAAAACGAGTGGAAGACTAATTGATCCAAGTAGATGGGCGCCCACTCAGCTGTACCCCGCTGCCTGGCGGTCAGGTTCATGTCAGATACAAAGGCTTTGGTTGACAACCCTAGTCGTCCTTCTGCTCAGCGGCTGGACTCCCTAGCAGTACCCGTCCATTATTCCCCATGAGTTACACGCCTACAAATAATCCCATACTGCATCGGTCGTCGCGCAGGATAATCAGGACCGCGCTACCCATTGCATCTAGTGGGGTGGGTAGTGATAAGTATACTGCTGCTCAGAGTTTCCTCTCTTTTATTCAACCTATCTCTTCTGTCTCCAACCCATTCTGTTTGCCCCTTCTGCCCACCCATAGTATCCCCATTGATAACACGCCCGATACTAGCAACGGTTTATTGTCAAGTAGTGTAGTAGGCGGTTTTCAGTCTGTTAGCTCACATTTTCTCAAGCCTCGTCAGCCTCTGAATCTGGGTTCCGTCAATGTGCGCACTTTAATGCAGGCTGGCCAACAGGCGTGTTTGGCTCTGACAGTAGACTCACTTTCGATTGATGTCTGCTGTGTGAGTGAAACACGAACTCAGGATTCGAGTAGAGTAATTCAGCTAACTGCGCCAAACGTCTCGTCTAGATATTTTCTTCGCACTTCAGGGGACGAAGCAGCTCAAGCTGTGGGTCAACGTGGTGTAGGAATAGTCTTGAGTGAGAGAGCTGAAGCATTCCTTTTAGACTAGATCCCAGTCAACAGTCGCTTGTGCCATGAGACTTCAGGGATCAGTCGGCGTCCGAAAGGATAGTGGTGTTGAGCGTGGTTTATTTGTTATCTCGGCATACGCTTCAACAGACTGCAGCACTGACATGGAGAAAGACGAATTTTACGATGACCTCGTCACTTGTTCGGAAGAGCAAACGCGCTGACATTGTAGTGATAGCAGGTGACTTTAATGCACAAGTTGGAAAACTGAGTGCATCGGAGTTCTGTTTAGGTGGGCGATGCGCCTTGCCTGCACAGCGAACGGACAACGGGGAAAGACTTCTTCAGTTCTGTGCAGATAATCATTTGTTCCTATCTAGTACGAATTTCCGACAAAGTTCGCGTCGCACAGCGACGTGGCGTTCTAACTCGACAGATACACTGAGTCAGATTGACCATATCGCAGTTAGCTACCGTTGGCGCGGTTCTGTCCAGAACTGTAGATCATACTGGATCACGTACGTCGAATCGGACCATGCGTTGGTCTTAATGCGATTTTTGCTGTAGCCGAATGGCCATCGACGCAGGCCACAAATCCGATTGGCTGTCGAACGTTAGTCTGATTCGGCTGTTCGCAACGGCTACGAACAGAAACTGTCCGAGGAACTAAGAACTGCGACCAGTAGCAGTCTAGACGATCAGTGGGATCAAATTAAGCAGGCGATGCATTTGGCAGCGAATTTCGCCTGCGGTCCCAGATCTAGTGTTCATCAAAAACACTGGATCTCTCAAGCGTCGCTAATTCTAATGGAGCAAAAACGCGAGCTGCCTAACTGCGAGGAAATGAGTAAGATGTGTTGGCGGTTGCAGCGTCAGTTGACCATAAGCCTTAGGAATGACCGCGAAAGCTGGTGGGTTAAGGTAGCCGAAGAGATGGAAGTGGCGTCCGCTTTAGGTAACAGTCAAAGACTGTTTAAGCTTATACGCGACAGCGGTGGGCGGCGAACTTCGGTTAGTGAAGTCGTGTGCGATAAGAATGGAGAACTTATCCATGGTAGACAGGAAATACTGGACCGTTGGGCAGAACATTTCAAGGGTCAGTCTAGCTGGCCACAAGCTTTCGAATCTGGTCCGACGTCTAGAGCTGCGAATCATTGGGCGGTGTCACTCGATCCCCCAACGGAAGTGGAAGTGGAGTCGAATATTCGGCTTCTGAGGAGGGGAAAAGCTGCCGGTCCCGACGACCCTCCCCCAGTTCTTTTCAAATTGCGTGGAGAAGTGCTGATGAAATCACTTACCTCGTTGCTTCGTGATATTTAGAATGAGGAGCGTATCCCGCTATCGTGGGGTGAGTCACTGATTGTGCCCATCTTCAAGAAGGGCACACGGAGTGACTGCAGCAATCATCGTGAGATTAGTTTAATTCCAATAATTACTAAGGTGTTAGCTTCGATAATGCTGCGCCGTTTGACACCGATTCGCGAGAGTAATAGCGGCGAACAACAGGTCGGATTTCGGCCAGGTCGAGGTTGCATCGACCAAATATTCACTCTTCGACAGATACTCAAAACGCGCCACACGCACCGCCGCCCTACGATCGTAGTCTTCCTCGACTTGAAAGGTGCTTTCGACTCCGTGGATCGACCGGCACTATTCAGTGCTCTCCACCGGAAGGGCATGCCAACGAAGTTTGTGAGCCTGTTGCGAGCATTGTAATCGCATACATATGGTCGCGTGAGGGTATATGGTGAACTGTCACGTTCATTCGAAACGACTAGTGGCGTTCGACAAGGGTGTCCCATCTCTTCATTCCTGTTCAACTTCGTCATGGACGAGGTGATGGAAGATGCTTTAGGAGGTCTCCGGGATGTAGGAGTCGAACTGGGAGGTGGAGGGAAGCTATGTGACCTAGATTACGCAGACGACGTGGTGTGCCTGTTCTAGTCTGCGGACCATGCACAACGGGCACTAGATAGACTGTCGAGATCGGTTGCTCGGTTTGGCATGTGCTTTGCACCTTCAAAATGCAAAGTACTGTTACGGGACTGGACGACAGCGGCGCCGAACTTAATACTGGATGGAGAGGAAATAACAATGGTGGACCGTTTCACCTACCTTGGTAGTTGCGTGTCCAACGATGGTAGCTCAGCAGTGGAGGTAAGTATGTGTATATCCAGGGCTCGTGCAGCTTACGCTGGACTGAAGCACTTGTGGCGTCGGCCTGATATTTCACTGAAGTTGAAAGGTCGTGTACACTGTGCTGCAGTGCGTTCAGTTCTGTTGTACGGTTGCGAGACGTGGAGTATGCGTGTCGGAGTTGTTCGTCGGTTGGAGGTTTTCGACAACCGATGTTTACGTAGTATGGCTGGGATTGGATGGAGTGACCGGGTGAGTAATATTGAGGTTAGGAATCTGGTATTGGGTGGCACTTCTGATAATAGCTTGTTTCAGCGTATGAAACTTAGTAGACTACGCTGGTTGGGTCACGTGTTGCGTATGACGAACACTCGTCTACCATACCGTGCCTTATTTTGTGTTCCTCCTAAGGAATGGAAGAAGCCATGTGGAGGCCAACAGATGACGTGGCAACGTGGGATGAGAAAGTGTACAGCGAAGTTAGGTAAAGTAAGTGTCTCATGCCTTCGTGGTTGGGGTCCGAAAGACTTGTCGACTTGCTGGCTGGAGACACTGAAGGATATGGCAGTGAACCGTGAACAGTGGTGATCGTGCTGTCATTTTCTATCGAATCAGAATGATTAAAAACACGTGCGTTTGTTCAGTTGGACTGTGTTTCTTGTGTTGGCTGCAGCAGCATCTTATCTGTTCCCGCCAGTGTAGGTCGACTTCCTGTTTCCGTTGGATATTCACTCTTTATATAAACGTGTAACTCTGAGGAAAGGCAGCGGTCAGGTTTGTTTTGCTGTTTAACGCTGAACGATGATGATGATGACGATGTCTCGCGTGCTGGTTCCACGAATTAATCCCGCGAAGCGGCTGGAGATTTTAGGTGATACGAGTGGTTCTCAGCAGTGAAGTCCATTAATTTGAAATTTTCCTTTCCGTATAATTTATTATGCCCAGCTATTTTCGGGAATCGGTAGGCCTGCTTTCCGAATCAAAACAATTTCAAATCCTCAGTCACCTTATACCCGAATTCCGCTAGTGGTTTTATTCGTGGACAAGGTAGTTGCCCAGATTATTTTTATCCACTCACGCCAATTATTGATTCAGGTTTTTTTCTGTGCAGTTCTCAATTATCGAAGTAGCGTATGCAGTCAGCCGATGCTGGTGAGGCGGTTTTGGTACTCTCATCATGTGAATTGCCATATTAATTTAAATTACTCACCGAGTTGTTTTCTCATCTGTTTTAGGTCAAGGCAAACGCCTTCGTACTGGAACATAGCACGATGACGCAAGTTTCTCCAATTGTTAAGATAATGCGATGGGGTTCAATCGTTGTTGAGCGTCTTGATGAGAAAGGAGTGGTAATACCTAATTCCGAAGTTTCATATCGTGACGCAAAACTCTGGCCAGGTGGGAGTCGCGCTTGGGACTGGAATGAAACGGGAACCGGCCATTTTCAAGGAATACAGATTGCAGATGTGGAAGAACTGCTGACTTATAATCCGGAGACAGTAATACTTAGCCAGGGTGTGCTACATGCACTCCAGGTCCCACAGAGCACAGTAGATTATATAAAAAAGCAACGTCCCAATGTGGAAGTGATTGTATGTACCAGCAAAAAAGCATTAGAAACGTACAACGATTTAGCTTCAAAGGGAGTCCGAGTTTCCGCTCTCATACACACTACATGCTGAGCACCACAAAACTATGTGAACTTATATTTTTCTTGACTGACTTTAGCTTCGAATTGTGTAGTTACATGTACAAAACTGATTTCCCCTGTTTTGTCCACACGATTTTTGTTGTTTTTGCAGGGTTACCACCTGGCACACATTGGTTATTGGAATGAGACATTCTGTTTTTTGGCTTATTGCACCGAAAATGTAAAAACGTGTCCAATGACACGGTACACTGAACGCCTTATCGTGTGTTGGGGATGACCTGTGCAACCGTGGAAGTGTTTAACAGTTCATTTCCCGCCTGAACAGGCCCGCACAGCGTGACTAAAAGTAAAACACAATACCACTGTTTACTGCAGGCTTGACGCATGAGTGTAGTGGAAATGAAATGCCCCATAGTCACTACTCAGTATACAGCCACTTAGGCCTCAATAATCAGGCGTACGAATAAGCTGGACGACAAACTGCCGTCTACCACCAAAGTGACTAGTAGACTCAGGATTCGAACCTCTTGCCTTTTCAAGCTAACAGACGCTTGATCGACTTGACCAACGCCTGTCAAGAAAGACTGAGTCCACTCAAACGAAAGCGCGATATGGGATTGTTGTATTGGTTAAATAATAAAATACCAACGATGAGTTTGGTCACGGAAGCAGGTGCGAACTTAGTCTATCCATCCTTCATGTCTGCACAAAGAAAGGTCAGCTCGGATTAAAAGCAGATGGAGGTATCCGGAGGAGCCTCTTTTCGTGGAATCATTAGTCTCCCAGATTTATGTGGCTTTTGTAATATAATCAGCTGATTTCAATTTTTCAATGCCGAGATATTAGCACTACATTTTGGGTCGACAGAAATGGATTTCAATAAATGATTTTGAGTAAGTGGTGTGGTTCTTCTGCCGTCTGTCTACAGCGAAAAATGTGACGGTACCGAGTGCGATAAAGGACTCGAAAAATACGCACATCCAGTACGAATAATTTCTGAACAACGAGATCACGGAATAACAAACTGCAGAAGGAATAGTATTTAGTGGAAGTTTTATGTGCAGGCTTCACGTAATTCGATCAAATAACTGCGCTGAGTTCCGACGAAGTCACCGCACACCTCAGATTGAATGAAGATTGCTGTAATGCCGTTATCTATTGCGTAACATTTTGGACGTCCGGCTATTTGTCCGCTGGAAGGCGGAATACAACCATAGCGTCCTGAAACGCTGAGAAACCAGCGAGTTAGTAAATTCTGTAATACGCTCAGAAGTAAAAAAATATTGAAAGTATTTTGCATGGAATGTCGGTGATTTATGGGACCATCACCTAAGTGATGTATCCGGCATGTGTCTTCCCAACTAACTGCAGACAGAGTCCTTGGACTGCTGAAGTCCATTTATCCTATGGTTATCACTCATCCAGTCTCTTCCAGGGGCCATATTTCCCGCCTACTTATCTCGATGACTCGTTTACTGGCTCAACCTCTTAAGCATTTGGATGATATCATACTCGGTCAGTCAATTTCGAATCACCCAAACCTCCCACCCCTATCAGAAAATTGGTGCAATTTTCAGGACTTTTCTTCCCATTTTGGCCTTCATCTAGACATACCTAGGTGTTTTGCCTTTCTCAAACGAACATGCGACAATTGACGCCGTTCCCGGAACCGGATCTGTAAAGTACACATGGGTTACTATTTGTGCCAATTTACGACGGCTCCCTCACACATCTTCGACTGCTTCAAATGAATACATTAATAGGCTGAGACAGTTTGGCGCAAAGCAAACTGTCAGCACGTTTTTGCTCATCAGCGTATTAAGCTCGGTAGACCACGTTGGTCGGGTCACGTGTTGCGTGTGGCAAACAGTCGTCTACTGTACTGTGCCCTAGTATGCGTTCCTCCGACGGAGTGAAAGAAGCCATGTGAAGGTCAACAAATGACTTGGCAATGTGGAATGAGAAAATGGACAGCGAACTTTGATGAAGTAGGTGTCTCACGTCTTCGTGGTTGCGGTCCGGAAGACCCGTCAACTAGCTGGCTGGAGACACTGAAGGATATGCCAGTGACACGCGAACAGTGGCGATCGAATCAGAATGATTGAAAGAGTGCGTTTGTGTAGGTAGGCTGTGTGTACGTGTGTTGGCTACAGCAGCGTATTATCTCTTCCCGCTTGTATAGGTCCACTCCCTGTTCCCCTTAGATATTCACCCTTTTTGTGGCGAAAAGGCAGCGATCAGTGAGATTTGCTTTGATGTTTAACGCTGAACGATGATATTCAGAGATTCTGGAAGACTTTGCCACCTGAGCTAACTGAAGCACTTTGTGGGGTCAGGATCCCTTTCGATTCCACAAAGAAGCCTATACCACTGAGTCGGATAAGAAGGAATACAAAATACTCGTGCGCCTCACAACATTTAAACCAAGTGCAGATGAACCACTGTCCAGTGAAAAAGTGATCTGTAGCGTACGCATGCGAACTATCAAGTCAAGGTTAACGAAAACTACGAATGGCTTAACCCAAGTTATGGTGTCTAGGGAGGAGAAAAATCGACCATAACAGGGCAAGAAATAAAAGACCGTGTTTAATGAAGGACGAAGAAAACAAACAGAATCAAAACGAACTCGTACAAAGTCCAGTGAGGTAAGTTTTGATTAGACCTTGCTCAACCACTCGAGGAAAATCTTGCACTCAGACAACGATCGTTCATTGAAAGTCGCTTACACTACCGCATAGAGAAAATAGAACAAATATTCGGAACAGAGATCGGCGTCTCTACAGGCAGGATACATCGATCAAGGTAGGACAGAAGAACAAGGTGTGGCGGAGGTTCCATGGAAATGAAAGAATGTGTAAACTCCGGAAGGCGCACGGGCAGGAATCGCGTCACCCAGATGACCTGCCCAGGCAGACCCAATCAGAAAGTGAACTACTAAATATCGTCTACAGGTCGCCAAAGTGCACCATACAATCGATCGATGAACTTCATTGATTAGTCGACAGGGATAATGTAAAAGATGAATGAGAGAAACGTTTATTGAAAGACGGGAAACTTGTCTGCAGCAGAATCCCCTGAACCCGTTTCGGAGGCGCTCAGACAAAGTACACAAATTAGGGTCAATTATCAGGAATGAGCACGTAAGTATTTGATGATTGCTGATATCGAATTCACGAAATTCCAGTATATGCCGCTGCTGAATGGTTATACCTTTGACCGAAACATCAGTGGTTGTAAATGTTTAAAATAGTATTGGAAGCCTGTGGTTTTCAAGAAATGTAGAAATAACATGTCCCTATGGATCAGAACATGGGTTCGACAAATTCACAGACTCACTGAAAGAACCACCAAGTGAACAGGGCTACTGACTCATCCACAGACCGAATGAGACCAACATCTGCAAATTTTTGACGAGCGACGTTAAGGAACTGGAACCTTAGACCAGAGCATTTTTTGCACGAGTTTCGTCGGTTAAACTGTCCCGAATGACGCAGATCACAGCGAGTAAACTCGTTTTTGGCATTGTTTTAATGGGCAGATTTTTTCTGAGGGGGGGATTTTTCAACATCGAAGATCATTGGTTCACAGAACTGACGGCAACTCGATTCTCATGGTGTCGTCCAGAGAACACGCTCCTTTTAACCGTAGAATTAATTCCCGAATAGGTTGGTTCTGATTTGAAAATTACTTCTGGTGTCAGAGGTCAAGAATTCGCCTCGAAATTCACAGATAGAAAATGCCTCGGCAATCACGAAGGCACCAATAAAGATGTCTCGAAAAACACGGAGTTCGTCACCAACAAATATGAATCCGTGTTGGTAACTGCTGAGAAACGAGTTTCCACTTCGGAATAAAACCTTTTGCACGAATAAGCAAGTATGATATAGTCCTATATTGGATAGTTCGCCGTACTCAGAAACTTGATGTGATTTTCCAAATGATTTAACCTGCAACGTCAGCGTCTAACTTGTGGCGCAACCTACCAAGCACCGAAACCGTAAGGTTGTTACTGTTTTCACTTTCTTCGAAGCTTGTCCTCCCCTAGAAGTTGTTCACTTGGAGCGCTTAAAGATGGCCTAAAAAATCCAGTGATGGCTGTATAGCAATTAGTGCAAAGGTTCGATTAATCGTTGATAATCAGACGGTTTTCGTATTAGGTGGGATATTTCACTCGCAATTAGTCGTCCCGGGTTTGCATCCCATTTAAGGCAACCTCGATTTCTCACAGAGATGAAATAGCTGTATAATGCTCCAGTGACAAGCTTGATAGTGACACTGAATAGTGAGTTACTCAAAGAAGGTTACCTACTTTTCGAGAGCTAGAATGAAGATCCAACATTTCCAGATAGAAGTCCATAGTGAGAAATGGAAAATAAGATCGAGTATTCGGAAAACGAGCACTAGTAATCGAACCTGAAAATGGGACTTGTTCGGTAAACAGGACACGGAATAAAGAGTTTCAACACGAGTCGCACTCAGTTGGTATGCATAATGTTATGTAGTCAAAGAAGTCCAGTTTATTTGGAGTCGCCGAAGGAACAGCCGTCCTGCTTCTAGTAGTACGCAAAAGTTAAATTCACCATCGTCCAACTGCGGGGCAAGCCCTATTGACCGTTCTCCCCCCAGAGTTACACGTTACTATAGAATGAATATACTGAAACTTCATGC
This sequence comes from Fasciolopsis buskii, assembly GCA_008360955.1. Taxonomy (NCBI): domain Eukaryota; kingdom Metazoa; phylum Platyhelminthes; class Trematoda; order Plagiorchiida; family Fasciolidae; genus Fasciolopsis; species Fasciolopsis buskii. The sequence continues at coordinate 24,179 of LUCM01008724.1, read as the reverse complement.
AACAGTCGCGGGAAGAAATCATTGGTTCAAATATGCAAATAACCTGGTGTGATCCTTGCGAACGGGCTCATAACTGTCACCAATGAAGCGGCACTATAATCTTACGAGTACGGGATATACTAGTGTTGACACTGATTTGTTTCGAGTGTGACTGAATAATCTCAGAAATGAACCACGCAGTTTAACAATAGATCATCAACCACAAAACAGGTTTTTCAAACAATAAAAGAAGAATAATCCAGATGATAGTACAAACCTTTCACACTTTTGTGCCAACTGACATTACTGGGTCGAAAATGGAAACTACACCGGGCTACTTTTCGTTAAAACACTGACAAGGTGCAATCAAATTGATGGAAGAAGCACCTCGGTGGTGTTATTCAGTGATGAGGCCGATAGTGAAATAAAACGGTTTTGGGCCCACGTTTGAAGGACAAAAGTTCGGAAAAAAACAAATGTGGACGAAACCGAATTTTACTTTGAAAAGTACGAGTACAATGGAAGTAATAAATGTTTGTTCATTGAACATCTTCATTTGGTACACAATAAAATGAAGCATATCTGTACGTGTTAAGTGGGCAACCGAAGGAAAACTGCATATGGTATACATTGTTCATTATAGCTGTAGTTATGCACATACAACGGGAATGAAGTCAATACATCATTTTGAAAAGAAGTATCACGGAATAACAAAGGCAGCAAGACGATAATCAGAAGTAAAATGGATGCTCACCAAACCACCTCATCGAGTTGAGCCCAATTCTGCCCAGCACGCAGCTTGATGGGCAGGGGGACCGTAAGTTTGTAATCCGATCCCGTCGAACTCATTGTCGCACGAATAAGGGAGCCGATTTCGGGCGCTGCATGTGCGGGAGTGACCTACAAAAAGCCAATGAGTGCAAATGAGTAACTTTAGTTTTACACCAAACACTCTTATCGTTGTGACAACATGAAATAGACAGACATCTTATGACTTCAGTGACCAATAACGGATGCTTACAGGTAGATCGTTGGTCTATCATGTGGACATACGGATTTCGAGCTTCCCGGACAAATACTAGCAAAGTACTAACAAATGAACACCATTAAGACTTTGGGGTATTTGAGGCTTATCTGTTATTAACTGATCTCGTCCAGTAGTTGAGTGACTTGTGAAAAACGGGTAGAATGCAAAGTCGCTTACTGATGTGTACCTATACCAGAGGGGGTTAGTTACAGTGTTTGAGCAGTTAGACCAAAGACATACGGCGTTCAGGGAGCACGATAGCATGATTTGAGGGAAGTTTTACCGAGAATGATAGATAAGTCACGCAATCACGGGGAACAGACTGTTGAGTGAGTCCTTTGTGTTACCTAAGAGGTGAATAGTCGGTCACATAGTAACAAAAAGACGAGCAATCCTATATTACAGAAGTGGAGATAATATACGTTGGGTTATTCAAAAATAAACGTCAATATTAAACTAGAGTCCCGTTGGAAATCATGCACCACGGACGACTTTGAGCCGACAGCTACATTCGCTAGGCTGTTAGGGTTGGTTGTCGACGGTTCGCAAATGTTCAGTACCACAATGACTCGGCAAAGTCACGCCACTGGTGCAGGACAACAAATAACTCATAACATTTTCAGATATGAGTTACAGAGATTAAGTGTGTCGGTGAAGAACTGAGTTTGGAGTGGCTAGAAAAAACGATACCTTATGTGTTAGATTTAATGTACAAGTTTTTAATATTTGCTGAGAGCACTTTCAACCAAAAATGACGTTCTGACACTAAAAAAATCTACGTGATTTGAAAAGCTTTATAACCCACCGGAGAAGATGACTGTCGTGTGCCGGTGACATGTGGAAGTGCTAAACGAATAAAGTATAAGCGAAATTATAGATTTTTCAAGATCTATTGTGGAGAGCCGATTTGGATGGCCTGGCGGATATGACGTCGAACTCATAGCTGTTCGCCCTGAAATTCATTTCAGCATGAGCGCGATGGATATCCGCTACCGAAGATTACCGAGGAGAAAGAAAATGTCATGTCCACAGGAGTCAGATACCTTAAAGCCAAAACAAAAAAAGGAAATATGCCGACGGTGCAGACACAACAGATACTGTATTGCAACACCTGCTGTGTTACCATAGCTAGACACACGGCTGCCAAGGCAGTGAAACGGTTTACAATCGTAAGTTTTCTTCCATCCAGTACAATGTTCGGTACTATTGTCGTTCAGTCCTGTAACGGCATCGTCCGATTCGACGTACGTAGTCCAGTACAATCTACAATTCTGGAGAGAACCGCGCAAGCGCAAGCTTACGGCGATATGGTTGATATGATTCAGACTACCAGACAAGTTAGAGCAGCACATCGCTGTACGACGAGAACTGTCGAGCTAGACGAGAATAAATAATTGTCTACCCAAAATTGAAAAAGCCTATCCCCGTTTTTTGCTCATTGAGTAGGCAAGGAGCAACGCCCACCTAAGCAGGCTTCACTCTTCTTATATAAACGTGTAACTCTGGGGAACGGCAGCGGTCAGTGAGGCTTGCCTTGCTGTTTAACGCCGAACGATGATGATGATGATGAAGCAGGCTTCCGATGCAACAAATTTTCCAACTTGTGCATTGAAATCACTTACTAACACTACAATGTCAAAATCTTTGCTCGTCTTTTTGCTTGTCAGTGCTGCAGGCTGTTGGGAGCGTATGCCGAGGTGAAAAAATATGCCGCACTTAACAGGACTATCCTTCCGGACGTCGACTGATCCCTGCGGTCTCACGGCGCACAGTCGACTGTTAACCGGGATCCAGTGTAAAGGGACCAGTTCAGCCTTCTCACTTGAGACTATTCCTACACCACGTTGACCCACATCTTGAGGTGCTTCGTCTCCTGAAATGAGCAGGAAATATCTTGACGAGGCATTAGGAGCTGTTAGTTGAACTACACTGGCCAAATCTTGTATTCGGCTTTCATTGACGTAGCGAGCATCAATCGAAAGTGAGTTCCACTGTCAAAGCTAAACACGCCTGTTGTTTAGCCTGCATTAGAATGCACACATTGAATGAACCGAGATTCAGACACTGACGAGGCTTGAGAAAATGTGAACTATCAAGCTGAAAACCACTTATTACACCATTTGACAGTGAATCGTTGTGAGTATCGGGCATGTCATCGATGAGGATATTATGGGCAGGCAGAACGGGCGAAGATTTGGTTGGGGACAGAAGAGACAGGTTGAATAAAAAAGGAGGAACTCTGAGCAGTAGCATACTTATAACTACCCACCCCCACTAGATGCAATGGGCAGCGTGTTCCTGATTATCCTGTGCGACGACCGATGCAGTATGGAATTATTTGTAGACGTGCAACAAATGGGGATAACATGGTGGTTCTTCCATGGAGTCCGCAACGGGCAGCTTCTATGCACAGTTCTGATGTTAAAAGTTTGATTCTGGCGAGACCTACGAATTTGAGCTGTACCAGTTCAAAGAGGTTTGGTCAAGATCGTACTTCGCACGCATACCTGACGAGCGGCAATAACCGTAGGACCGGTCTTGCGCTTCCATGGAAGTTTTATTCATTTTTTCAGACACTGCTTACAACTTGGACGTATCTGATACTAGCAACATATTCCACCTCGGATACACGATAAGATCAGGAGAGCACTTCGTCAGGCCTGCACCGATTGACCTTCCGACCACTGAATCTTGGGCTCGAGGTTACCCACTCTGTATAGCCCGTTGGGCGATGAAGATGCCTAAGCCGTTACACCACGTCAAGGTCCGTTCGTACTGTAACGGCACTAAGTTGTTCAGCATTCGAAAAAGTAGTAACTGAAACTGGGAACAATGTTGGGACTTTATCAAAAATTGTTGTGATTCAAAAACGACAATGCTATTGGTGGTGTGAAATAGATTATGGACATGAAAAAACGATATGCACAAACCAACCTCATATAACAGTTCGTCGTGTTCATGTAAGACTAAACGACACTGGCAGCGACCTTTGTGTTCAACAAGCCGCCGCTCAACCGCAAGCATTGCAGATTTGGCGATCTCCGCTGCGCTGCCCTGAATAACAGTGTTCACCGCTTGGCGCTCAGCCTGAAGGAGAACATATAGAGGTCAGCAGAAAACAAAGTCCGTAAGCGTAAGCAACTAATTGATCTGAATCCAATGCTCATGTGATAAAAAATTAGATATTACCGAAACCCGTTAGGCCGGTGTCAACATAATACGGGAGAAAAACCAGTATATTCATTCCTTCTATTCCAGTGGATAACGTGGCAAGAAAGGCGGTCAGTGAGCATCGCTTTGCTATTCAATGCTGAGCGATAATGACGATGGAAAGAAATCGGATTAAACAGTGGCTGCTACGTAAAATGAAAATCACAACTTCGCGACTGGAAAACCGTTTGGCTACCTTAACGGAGCGAAAATTGAGAACGGTTGACAAATTTGCGGTCGAATAAGGTAGATGATACGCCTTAGGGGTGCCCAGGATCTGTATAATTCTGATTCAATCGAAAAGCAAGTTGTCTACATAACCTACGAAGTGTGATGAAAATGAAGATTAGCGACCCAGCATACAGATAGTTTCCTCCCTTACTAATTAAAAGGAACAAAAGAAAACTTAGTGAAAACGGAGTAGCCACTTGCAAAATCTCTATCGGATACATCCATTAGGTCGGGACAGGACCGAGGAAGCAGTTATAAGAAATTACGAAACATGCCTCTTTGAACGGAAATATTTCAATCATAATTCGAAGCTCATCGAACTGCAAATGATGACCACATCGAATTCCCAAAAGGGAAATGAGATTAAAACGTAATGAAGCCATTTTAGTGCCATCGCCTTTTGTTGGAAACAGATTTAAACACAGCAGGAGAGCACGGATTCTGAGACGAGAAAGTCATTTATATTTTCAACGGTCTTGAAAATACATTAGATGAATCCCAAGTTTTCGATTCCATGTGGTTCTGATCACTAAGCTAGGCATTTATGTCGCAAAAGTTTAACTGCAATTTGGGGCGATATGGTCAGTGAATGCAACTGAAGAACAGATTAGACAAAACTTTCCGGAAACAGCTGTTTGCCTATCCTTCCGTTCCCGATTTGACTGAAAGCATTTTCACAGCTGAATTTATTAACTTTACATGAACATCTACAGATGAATCTACCTTAGCCACGGCGAAATGCTGTCTTACGTCCTGCGAACGGCTTCGGACTGATGGTTGCATGTTGTTTTCACGTTCTCCCAGTGGCTGAAACAAATTAGTGGGTTTCTCAAGGACCTTGAGAATTCGTACTCGACCGTTCAGTGTAGAAATTCGACCGGTACGATGGGCAGACTGAATTGTATCACTGATGAAAGACTGGATACCTAGAAAATGACGTTGATGCCGAAATCAAACAAGGGTTTACATAGTACAACACACACAGTAGCGTTTCCATGAGGACACCGTTTAAGTACGTTATTCGCAAACTGAAAATAATTTGATGGTAACGCAAATAACTCTTAGTCTTAGCGCTTATGCTAAGACAATTTTGAATTTGCTAGGTTGAGACAAAACTATCTAGGGATAGAAATGAACACAGAAAACTGAAGAAGCGAGAGGATAACGGAGATAACATCATAGGATCGAATTGTAGAGCAACTGCCTAAAATATAGTATATATATATATATATATATATATATATCGGTTGCCTGACGTTCCAAGCATAGCAAGGAAACATACACCACGCAGTACTGATTATTCACAATGCACGACAGAGATCGCTGTGGTTGTGGGATCATCTCAACTTGGCAAGAACGGGTGTAGAAAATACCGAAAAGACACAGAAAATTCTTCACACGCGTATCAGAAATCTGGGAAGTCATTGGCTGGAGAGGAGTGATTAAGGATCAATCCGTTGCTTAAGGTGTTCACGCATTTTGCCATGCGGTCGATTGACCACCTCGACCCATTTTTCAGCCATTACTTATCTCGCACAACAGGGAACACTGAGACATTAAAAATGTCACAACCATCTTATTCTACTCACATTCGGTGTCATTCCCGAAGAGTGAACCCTAAAGCCCGGTAGCTCAAACCTAACCTCCATGTTGTTGGGGAAATTCTCCCCGCATTTTACCAATACTACGAGAACAACGGTGTTCATGCTCCAAGGCTTGGCACTTATTCTGATTTCAAGAGCCGTGTTTCTGAACCGTTTATCAGCACCTGCTGTGTATGCTTGACCGCTGATCCATAACCCCGTGTCATGACAACACCAAACATGCCTCAAGCTGACGAATGCCAATCCAGCCTTCTGAGCACGCGAAGACATCTAATAAACAACCGCCCTGTGAGACACCACTACAAAAGAGACTAAACCTATCTACGTCATCCAGATTCTTAACCTACAGCAACAAGGTTTGGCTGCGAGATAATCCAGTCCTGCAAAAGCATTTTACAATTCGAAGGTGGAAAATGAATCCCAAATGTATCTACATCGCTGTGCAGACGATCGTGAAGAATTTGCAACTTAATTGGGTCTTCTTTCAGTAGCAAAAAGTTGTCTACATATTTTAAGTCAGAGAGATTCCTGTCTGAACAAATATCAATGCCACAATTCTCACATGAAGACAGGACTGTCTCCATGACCATCTCAATGAAGATTGAAAAGAAAAGGTGAAAGGAGGCAACACTGGCGACCACCAACTTTCGTGACGAACCTGAGTGAAAAATAGTCGTAGGCACGAACTGGGCTTCGACTGTTCGCATGCAACGATTTGATAAGTGAGGTGCACTTTTTTAGCACGCCTTTCAGTGTGCAGTGCCATAGAATGGCACGACTGACTGAACCAAATGTCGCTTAAAGATCAAGAAAGATAGAGGTCGTGGTACTGCAGTCCCGTGTGGCAGCTGGCGATGAGTGCAGGGCTTTTTGATCTTATAGTGTCGTCTCTGACCTTGGCCATTTTGGTGCGACGATAACCGCGTTGAGAGCTGCTCCTGTTGGAACTGAAGTCGGTGATTAAAAACTATAATCAGCTGTGGAGTAGAGATGGCTTTTGTGTTGGTGCAACCACGGATCAGGAACAAACAAAAACGAGGACAGATTAAAGCATGATCGGAGTCCACACGTGACGAATTGAAACGTGGTCACTCTGAGCCCAAGACAAAAGAGGACATCAGATTGTCTGATATTGCACTTATGACGAACGTTTGTGTATCGTGTACTAGTACCTTCGGCATACAAAATCCGATGCCGCACAACGGAAACCGTCCACTTAGCAAGCAGACACCCTAGCCAAGCAGCTACAATGTGCTAAGTGAAGACGACCTATACGGAAAAATATCCACGTTTGTAAATACGAGTCCCATGATATGCAACACCTTTTTCGATAAACAGAATACTTGTCGGCAATTAGAACTACTGGGCATGGTTGAACGGTAAATCAGATGACAGAGAGCAAAACCATATATACTAAGTATCATGTCTTGCTTATTTAGCGGTAATGGGGTAACGACGATTCCTGAAAACAATCTACTTGGCAGTACCAAATATTCACAGTTCTTAAAACGAGATTTCGCAAGCGAAAAGATACTCCAACGCATTTGACTTACCAGGAAATGCACGAAGGAAACTGTCTATCATATTTTGCGCATCACCTTCGGTAATATCTAGTTGTGAGGACAAACCCTGTGCGCCCATGCCGTAAATAAGAGCATAACACAACTGTTTAGCCTGTTGACGTTGAGACGGAGTGACTTCGATGGCAGACGACAACTTCAGCCAGTGTGCAGCAAGCTTTTGGTAACAAAAAGAAGGGAAGCTTGTCAAGACCATTAACCGTCTACTTTTGGAAATTACGTTTCTTGCAAAATGCATACAATTTCATTAAAACCGTATTCCTATATTATTTTCAAAATCGTTTTTCGCACTGGTGATGATTACGTCCAAGGTCAGAGGTCCGACTTTAGATCCACCGATCGCTTCTGTGGTAGACTGCGACTAGCTGTCACACCTAACCCATTCAGATTTAGTGTGATTCTATACTACTTCCAGTTTCAGCCAATGAACAACAGAGGTTATGGGGCATGTGCTTTTCACGGCGCTCGTTCATGGAGCATTTATAGTACATACAACAGCCCCAGAATGGTGATGTTAAAGACAAATTCCGATCTATGTATCGATTTTTATTACTTGAATCAGATATTGGTCAGATGCAGCACTAACAACCTAGTAGCTGAATGCATATCGTGATACTATATAGGTTAGACTGTGATGAAGATCTACTCTGAATGTGAGTCTGTTAGACTGTTGCATGCTCAAGCGCTTGACTATGAGCGTGAAAAGCCTGAAGAGTCAATTGTGTTAATGAGGACAATCGTTTATCCGCGGTATAAGCTTTCGCACTGTGTTGAAAATTCTCACACAAATCAGTACCCGTACTTCTCTCACTCCACGTATTACAATTACTACCTAAATTCGCCACCTTTCATTCAATGGACTCAGTTGCCTGGATCATTCTTGTCGTAACCTACTGGCCTGTGTGCAGTTTGTCGTTCCAATGGATATCCTGATTCCGTTTTATCTCGCCGCGGTCTCCGATAGAGGTTAAGAAAGCTTTCGTATTTCATGCCACAATTCTCCATTTTTGACACTTATTCATAAATCTACTGTTTGGACAGAACTTACCCGGTGCTCTTGACAGCTGTTCCCATTTACACATTTGTAATTCATATTCGTCTCAGATACCTTTATCGTCCTCTTGAGGTTCAGGGAGGTGCTCTGGTCATCTACACTAAGTTTACACTTTTCCGCCTTATCAAGATTGCCTGAATATCAGTCGCTTAGCCTTACGTCGCTTTCGGCTGAAACTTGAGTGCAATGTGCCACCTCATTACCTCGAGCGCCATCTGTCTTTTCATGTCCTGTAGTAGGCATTTTTACAAACAACCGAAACCTGCCTTCTTCCGTTTCGCTATTTGCTCGGGTTCATTAACCACAGTAACTGTCCAGTGTCACCTGCCAAATCAAATAATTGTCGGATCTTCTCGACTAACCTACTTCGCGTCGCGATTTCCTTTCATAGTTCACCTGTTTACACAATAAGTTCAGCTACACTGCCTTTCTTCCTCTCTCTCTGTCGGTTGATCTGTTTCCGACCGTGTCTGAATAGTTTCGGAAACTTAATGCCACCTATCTCAAAGCTGTCATTTTGTCTACTTCGCCGATATTGTTTGATAAGTCCTTTATCGTGCGCTGCAATCGGATTCATCCATGATTTTGAGGTATACTAATGTATTTAATGTGACTCACTTCTTAACAGTACAAGTTGTGTCCACATTGTTTTCTTATCGAAGTACGCATTATGTCGTCTGGAAAACTTAATAACTGGACGAATTTGCGCTACCCCCATTCGTTTAGAAAACAAGCTACCGTGAAGTAAGAGAGGGGCAATCTTGTTTAAACTGCTTACCTTCCGGAAGGCATCCTGTTCTGGAGGTGGTGGAGCACAGGCCAAACGAGTATCAACTGCTGCCGATTCGGGCACAGCAAGCAAGTCTAGTAAATTTGCATCTCGACTGAAGTGCGCGAGCAACCGCAATTCCAGTTGACAAAAGTCGCCGGATATGAGTACGCTGTGTTCAGGAGCGCAAAAAGCAAGCCGAGGTCGAATGACCTATACTCAATAGGAAAAACAATGGCGTCAGAAATGGGAATAAATAAAAACCGGGAAGAAACAAGCGGGACTAAATAGAAGTCTCAATTTGTAGAATTTGGTACAATGATACCACCAGGATCACGCGTTCGCATGCACTAGGCTGTCCATGTGCTTTGGTGGACGTTCAAAACGCATGGTGCAGCGTCAGTTAGATTGGGACATACCGCCCCATCCGACTCGCCAATCAATCTTTCGAATTGCTCTAGTTGAAAAGCAAGGATTGCTCCCACTTCAAAACATCAATGAGCAGGACCAATTATCAAGAATATTTTGCATTCTCCGAGTTGTGATATCTTAGGTTCCCCTGAGTCTTTACGCCTTCCTGAAGCCCGTCAGTTTATTCCGGCTGGTAAAGAGTATAACGAAACACGGCTGGTACCAATGCAAGCTTGCTTAGGGATCACAAGATCTGATAGTCTAAACGAGCTTTTGAGGTAAAAAATACTGCGTGTAAGGGAATGGTATTATAATTGGCTTTGCACCTGAGTCTGAAATAGCCGCTTCATTGGTTATTGATGGTTGCACGACGATGGACTGCCCCAGACATTTCACGATCAATACACAGGCGTGGATGTAACCGGCTCTTCCCTTTCAGCGAGCAAGTGCAGAACGCAAGAGCACAGTGAAACCGCGTCATCCCATTGGCTACCTGCGGTCAACCGACATGGCGGCTTGATGGGAAGGCAAGAGTGCGGATATGCAAAACGAGAACGCCATATCGTAAACTGGGCCAACCATTCAGGATGAGTTGGCCGAATTCGACAAAGAGCCATGGACTGAATCACGTGAAACGCGTCGAACAGGATGGACCAATCATAGCGCTACCCGGACAATCGATGAACTGATGACAGTCGACTAGACGCAGTAATGCAAGCAAAGAAACTAATAAATATGTAGTGATTTTACTCAATGAACGAGATACTGTGCCGCTTGAATTTGTCTGTTCTCATTTGAGATAGTGGGGACAAAGGATAAAAACCTAGAGATTGAATCGGGATTCTAAAGAACACAATAAGCTACACAGACAGACGTGGATACACGACATCGCTAATGCCGGAAAGCATTTGGTGTGAGCGAAGCGATCTTCGAAGCTCAGAGTTCGCCTATCCGCATCTAATAGCGCCGTCTTGTACGCTGGGTGGAGCGCTTTCTGGCATAATTTAGCTGGCTGTCGGCACCAGCGCTTCCCGCAGGTGTTTCGGCAAGCGGTCGGTGGCCTGTTACAACAAAACCACAAAATAAGGCAGATATCCTCAAGGAGATCCGAGCCTTAAAACGTCACAAATTGCCGAACTCCGATGTCTATCTTCAGCATTTGTTAGAACGCCGTTTTACCTTTCAAGGGGCAGCGATCATCGTGGTCTCAGACATTCGCGCAGCCTTTGACTCTGTTGATGGGTCTGCACTATGACAGTTTGTTGAGCGATGGAGTACCAGTGAAGCGTGTGTTGTTCCTCAAAGAGTTGTGCCGTCATTCGTCACGTCGGGTTAGGGCTTATGGACAGCTTTCGAATGCCTTCGTCGTCTCCAGTGGACTACGGGAAACCTGTCTTATATCCCAGTTTTTTTAACTCTGTTATGCAAGATGTTCCACTGAGCGCTTTAATTGGTCTTTTAGACAGTGGAGTTGAACTCCCACCAGGGAACAGCTTCTGGCTTAGAGTAAGCCGAGGACATCGCTTTGTTGAGCGACGATGCACAAGCTATTCAACGCGCGTTACACTGCTTTACGACAAGGTATTTAGGTACGGTACATGCTTTCCACCTTCAAAATGCAAGGTACTTCTCCAAAGCTAGCAAAACCTTGGCCTTTATTCACCCCGTGTGGTGACTGGTTGGAGGTAGTCAATAAACGTAAGTACCTCGGGAGTTCAGTCAAACTTGGCGGGAGTGTTGGGGAGATCTCATCACGAACTGCGAGAGCCAGAGCAGCTTTCGCGAGCCCGAGACACCTTTGGCACCATCATCTCATCCTGCCTCCCTCCAAATGGAAGCTGTTCAATGTTGAGGATGCCTGATGACTTTACATGTTCGACCACCAATGTCTCCGAAGCGTTGCTCGCGAATGGTGGGAACATCGAGTGAGCAATGACGGGGCGCGTCGTCGTGTGCTTGGTGCAAACAGTTATTCACTGACTGAGAACATCACTCTTCGTAGCTCTCAGTGACTTCAATATGTATTGCGTATGCCAACTTTCATAAGCACCATCTTCGTTCAGCATTAAACAGCAAGGTAAATCTCATTGACCGCTGCGTTTACCCCAGGTTCACGGTTCTATAAAAAGGGTGGATATCTAAGGGGAACAGGGAGTGGACCTATACAAGCGGGAAGAGATAATACGCTGCTGTAGCCAACACACATACACACAGCCTACCTGCACAAACGCACTCTTTCAATCATTCTGATTCGATCGCCACTGTTCGCGTGTCACTGGCATATCCTTCAGTGTCTCCAGCCAGCTAGTTGACGGGTCTTCCGGACCGCAACCACGAAGACGTGAGACACCTACTGCATCAAAGTTCGCTGTCCATTTTCTCATTCCACATTGCCAAGTCATTTGTTGACCTTCACATGGCTTCTTTCACT
>LUCM01008723.1:402845-445979 GCA_008360955.1 Fasciolopsis buskii | reverse complement strand
GCAACATACCTTTCTTTCGTGAAGACGGAGCAGCAGAATCCGTTTTGTTTGAATCCTCGGGTGAAGCAGCCAGGAGCAGGCTGCTTGCCAATGTATCCGTTAAGCCGCATGTGAACTGAGGGATGTTTCATGCAGTAACTGATATGAAGATACCAGCAAATCGGCAGCACCTTTCACAGGTGATAGGAAAGTCAGGGAAAAAGTGCCCAGTACCCTTCAAGATTAACGAGGTGGAAAGTACCCCCGAACTTTCGGCCACCCGAAAACGGTAACATAGCTCTCTTCTCCAAGGATAATAGCAATGGAAGACCCGGAGAACGAAAGCTATCGAAGCTGCCTACCGCAAGACCAACTCGGGGCTTGTGATGGCCACTCACTTAACAACTAGTGGTGAGAGGATACCGGAGAGCCCTAGTCCTAGGCCGCCGCCACTCGTGTACTAATCAAAACTGCAAAGAATGTGGTAATCCTTTGCTTGTTGTACACGAGGACCATGTGGCAGCAAGTAAAAATGACTGATTAGGCTACGTACCAACATAAACAGTGACAGAGACAAGTGGCTTGCGCTTGTTGCGGCTGCTGCCGAGGAGACGTCTGCACTATCCGCCTCCGCCGAACCGTGGTTGCCAAAAAACAGATCATGTGCCCGGAACACCGGGAGAGGGTGTCATATATATTTTTTCCGGTGCGCGAACAACGAGTCTCAAGCGCACAGGATGGGCATCCACAGCTGAGAAGGGATGAACCATGTGGAACCCCATGTCAAATTATGCGCTGCGGAGTCCAGTTATGAGCAGTCACGTATACACAAGTGCCCGGAACCAGCGAGACTGGATACAAAACTTGCAAACAGCACAGTAAAGCTGATCCGAGATGAAAAGTACTTCAATAGGCTTAAATAGGCGCATTGTGCTAAGTAGCAACCAAAGAAGCACTACGGCAAGTAACTCACGTGGTGGTGTCGGTCCATTAAAGACTGAAGGCCAGATGCGCACGGATCACCAGAGCAGTGCAGACGGACAGGAAACGCAATTCTGTATTGTCCACAGGGTTGACAAGGGTGATCCCAGGGCCTCGTTGCGAGATACCTTTCAGCAGTTCGCCGGAGGCATGTTGCTATCTGTGTTAGATTAATTTGTGTAAGTGGACGTGCTAAACCATTTAATCTCCGGTGAAACAGACGATAGTCTACCAGCCATTATTAAGCATTTCGCCATGACCATTTCGGGCCTTTTGCGCCGGCTACCCCAGACCAGAATTAAACAAGGCCCATGCCAAACGACTAGAGCGTCGAAGCCGTTGTCACTAGACATAAGAGGACTCCGAACTCCGTCGTTAAACACTTCAGGCCAGTCAGGCTGCTAGAATACTGTGCGTAGCGGTGAAAAAATTATTCCTGGCCCATAACCGTTAATGCCACCCTGAGGATTCCAAACACTATCCAGTCCAGCACGCCTCCTTGAAAATAGATCCTTCACCAATAAACTCTTATATTTCTCCGATGAATTCACGTGAAGATTAAATGAAGCTAAGCAGGTCGATTTAGCTCATCCTGACTTCAGCAGTGCATTAGATATTTTGAGTCATCAACCGTTCTTAATCAGGCTGGAATCATTTCTCATTCTGGACAGGTTTGCTAATGGGCGACGGCGTTTCTTACCGCAAGGACATTTTACGTCACCCAAGAGTTAAGTCGCGATCGGCGTACCACAGCGATCGCCGTTTGGGACCCGATATGTCCATGCACGTCATCACCAGTCTGGCCTCTGACCTAAAATAACCTAACTTGTTCTTCGCCGACGATGTCAGGATGGCAGGGTTTACAATCACTGGACTTTAAGAGTGAATCAATTTGTATTCAACACCACATGCAGTAAAACCTTTAACGCCGGATATCAATCTCGGTGCCAGCGTTTAACATGCACGCCATTAGCTAGCAGAGACACCTAGGGGGTCATCGTCACGTGCGATTTAAAGCACAGTATCCAGGTTGACGCAGAAGCGGGAAACGTTGAGCCGTTTAGAATAGATTCAATCTTGTCCTGTCCTAAGACGGAGACGTTCATGTCCCTGTAAAGGGCCACTGCAGAACCTCGATCGGAATTTTGCGTGCAGGCTTTGTCTCAGTTTTTTAAAATGTGTGCAGCCTGCCCTAAACAGACTTGGCGATTAACCAAAAGAAAGGTTGAAGTAGTGGGTGTAATGTCAAATGTTCATCGAATATTTCGCACCCGACAAATTACTTTGTCCGCTTACTTTGATGTGTTGAAAGACAATAAGATAGACAATTGTTTTACAATCATGAATGACGAAGAGAGCGAGCTTTTTGTAAAACATCGATGCCAATTAGGAGTAGACCGAATGTTATTAATGTGAATGACAAATTAAATGGGATCACTAAATCAACAAGAAGAGGCTACAATCAGCTTTCGAATTGCATAGCGAATTGGATAATTTTGGCCAGTTGAGACCACCAAAAGTATGTGTTTATTTCAAAATAGATTTTAAGTTTACTTGAGGCTGGAACCGGCTTATTAGGTCCTGGACCGGACGGCTTTTACAAGCAATAAGCGGACTGCCGCACACGTGGAGGAAGTTTGCAGCAACAAGATCTAGACGGTTAGTTAGGTGGCACTTCCTTATTAAAAGGGCCATAAATGCATAAAACTGACGGCCTAGAGACATGGCCTGTAGGATCGTTTGACTTGAAGCGGGTTTCTTGTTACGTTTGCTTGCCTTTAACCGTTGTGATCGCTTGTGCGTCACTATTGCTCTACTCTGTACGATTGCAATACTGACAACCCAGGCACTCGACCGGTACAAGGAAAAGACAGTCGGAAGCGGTAGCAGATCGAGTTTATTTGGACAGGAGCGTGCGAGCGGTGCGTGCGTGAGCAACGCACAAGTGGCGACAGCTCTTGGCGGTCAACGTCTGGTTAAACAAGTTATTCGGAGCAACAAATCCAAGTTCCGCTACAGTTCGGTTAGACAAGCGATCCGAAGGATCAAATCCGTGTTCCGCTGCAGGACCACGTGTAAAGCGTGGTTCCGTTTGATCAGGAGTTGGATCGAAACTGAAATATGGTGTGTCCCAAGAGAAGTCATTGAGGGGCAACATGTGGTAGGCTTTCGATTGTTCTCTCCAAATTCTTGATTAGAACTGCGAACACCTGCGACTCGTAATATTTGTCGCCTTCAGGATGAGTTGAGGTATTCGGTTTCTGTTACTTTTAGCGAGATCCAGTGAACTGGACCTGGAGATGCTCAATAGGGTGTACATCATCGAATGACTTCGGGTGCTTCAATGGTGCCGTTCATTTGTTGTCCAGGTAAGTGTTACTGCATCGTCGTGGTCCTCTGGTGAATGGTGGTATTTGAAATTTCGCGAATCTTGGTGATCGTGAACATTCGGAGAAGTTTACTGCATCATTGTTGTTGATCGAATATTTTTCGTTCCAGGGCGAGCATTCTTCTCTACTTGAGGTTTGATTTGCTATCATTGCTCACAATTTTATTTGAATTGGTAATTGCATTTTTTGTGAGTAAGGCGATTTAGATTGAATACAGACTAATTGCTTAGCGCGAATTCTTGGGCAGTACGCGAAGTGTGACAAACGTACGTGCCCCAATGCAGGGTGGAATCAGTGATGAAGTTTGATGCGCCTATCAAATGGCCCCACTATGTATGTGGCTGGCACGATTCAGGACAAATTATGCTATTTTTGCCCAACTTGCATAAAGCTCATGTGAGCCGTCATTCTGGAGTAGCAAAGATATGCCAACGGTAAATCCTGCCGAAGTTTGTTGGCAGGGGAGCGCAGAGCTTGGCGACACTGTTCGTAGTGGTTTACTAGAAACCACAGAATGTAAGGGTGCCAATTTGCGCGTCAAGGCGGAAGAGGATATTGCACTGTCGGTTTGGGAACTGACTATTAGCGTAGGCTCTGCTGAACGGATACTCCCGAAAGCCATAAAACCCTGGGAGAATATGCGTGTTGATGGCGGTAAAACTGACACACTATCTCAGAAAAGAACAAAGACAGGGTAAAACGGCGAACCGGCGCATTACAAGAGACGCAATGAGGGTCCCATGAAGTGGGGGCAAACTCGTACACACCTGGGGACACAAGAATTGGCAAAGGCCACCGATTCGGCCTCGAGACATCCGTATAAATGCGCAAGGCTAAGGGACCCAGAGAAAGCACTGCATCAGTTGACCCGGGAGCTAAATACTGTGCAAAGTTCTGGCGACATCGCACTGGGAAGAAATTGCCATGTCGTCATCCATGGTTTCTTGGGGCCCTTTATGATGGAGGGGAAGCAAAAGGGAAACGGCTGTGGGATACCGTGTAGTAAATCTGCCGCGAACGGTGGCAATACCGGGATACGTTGCTATCAAAAGGATGCTTCTCCTGGGAAGAAGGCAAGGGGGCCAATAACTCTGGATGCCGAGACCTACGGCCAACGTTGGCGGAATTCGCTGATACACGGCATAGGGACAGTTCTCGAGATCTACCAAAGGGGTGATTACCATAGAGCTGGATGACACTTTCATATGCAAGATCAAGTCTGAGTATGCAAAGAGGGGATCGCCAGAATTCAATGCCGCGTGGGTGCAATTTCCGAAACTGCGAATCCAAAAGTTATTTGTAAGATGGCAGGGCGTGAGGTGAATGCAGTGGGCGGGATAACTTGTGCCACTAAGTGCGGATCCGAAACCCGTGAAACTCATACGCCGGTAGAGCTAAAAATTATGAGGCTGCGAGCGCGAGAGCGAGGGCGTCTTTCTTGAAAATCGTGCGAAAGAACGGGCAAGGGCCTCGGGAGTAATTCCCGGGCATGCAAAACTCCCGTTACTTCTGTGGACGAATTGACGACGAGGGGAGTCGTGACATTGACCTACACAAATGTTGCAGGTATGGGTAATAAGTGGCAGGTTTTACAATTCATGACTCTGGACGTCGACATGGTGACCGTCACTGCGACCTGGTTGCAGCCGGGGGAATGTGTAAATGGTTTCATGGCGCGGGATTATTTATCCGTTAGAATGGATAGAGCGGATGGGAGGATACGAGGTGGGGAGCTGATACTAGTAGCTGAAAAGTGGGATGGGCGGGAGGGCCACAAACTGCAAGCCCTAAACATGCATGCTCTGGAAGTCAACTTCGCAACTGGTGGATCCAGGATCTCAGTTGTAGGTGTGCAACGTAGCCCGGGGTCGAAGCCAGCAAAGGACGGGAAGTGTTTCTGTCCGTCAGTGTGGTTGCAGGGTCTGCAGGAAGACTTATCATGCTGGGAGATTTTAATGCCCCTGAGATTGGTGGGTTATGCAGACAGCCCCGAATTCGTATTTGATTGTTTTTCTACAATATTGGGACGGCTGTGCACGTCACTAATTCTGCTGTATAGATATCGGTGTGGTCATCGTCAATCCTTGACTGGGCTCTATCAAGTGTGCCGAACGATATATGCAGTCGTGATTTAGGGGACCCAGTGAGTATGAGCGACCCCGCCGTAATCCGCATGCCACTAAGCTTACAGACAACGTTAGCCCCCGTTGAATGTGACAGAAGTTGATAAAAGCGGACTGCTGGACTTGGGTTCTCAAATGCAGTGGTAATTAGACAGAAGTACCATCTATGTAGATCGTGGGTGACAGGCAATTAAGAACATCCTGTTGGCAATAGCAGACTAAGTTGCACCGCACCACAGAATCAAGCGAAGCGTGCTACCACCATGGTGGTGCATTAGGATCACGGAATTTAAGAAGTGGAAACAGGGCTTCCATGAGGTATAAGGACCCAGGGCTACCGAGATTACCTGAAGTACACAGTGAAGAAATAGAATGCCACACATCCAACGACAGTGCCGAAATGCTGACGAGTAGCGGATCGCTGGGGCCGACAAGAGCAACCCCGAAGCCGATTACAGTTATGTGCAGTCTGACCCTGCTTTGAGGAAGGTCGTAGGTGGAGTGAAAAGCCTCCAGGAAATCAGATCGAACTGCAGTCAGCAGAAAGCCGAATATCTATTGGAGTTTTTCAGACAGCATACAGGATGGATCTGGGGACACGAGAACAAACACTGCGTCCCGTCTCCCTTACAGTGGAGATGCCGGATGATGCGATCATGGAGGACGAAGTGTGGGAAAGCCTAAAAAATGGACGCGTCGAAAGCGAAAGGACCTGACGGGATCCAACTAGCGACAGTAAAGCCGCTGGCGGAGGTCCTGGTGAAACCTTGAACCCAGCTAATTAATGCATCGCTGGACGAGGGGCGACTTTCCGAGAACTGGTCTCCGTCGACGGTAATGCCGGTGCATGAAGACGGGAACAGAAACAAATGTGGCAACCGTAGACCGGTGAGTCTGAGATATATCATGCTGAAAACTCTTAAGAGTGTTTTTCGCGAGAGAACAGTCAATCAGCTAGAGACCAAAAAGGTAGTGGTGGTAACGCGACACGGTTAAAGGCAAAAACGTTTCTGACCAACTTGATGAGCTTCCTGGAAGAATTGACAGGTAGGACTGACAGAGGCGAAAGAGCAGAAGTCTGCTATCTGTGCTTTCAGAAGGCCTGCGAATCCGTGAACCACAGGCTTCTTGAACAGTGAGTGAAGGTTTTCGACGTGAATGCTACGGTAACCGACTGAACAGCACAAAGTGTGAAGCGTGGATCTTTTAGGATGAGAGTCAAGGGGTGTATATCGAGCAGGAAACGCCATAAATCGGGATGCATCAGGGGTCCGCCTTGGGGCCACTGAACTTTCTAAGGAATGTCAACGACATAGCCAGTGGATAGGAAAATCCGTCTCATGTTTCAGGACGGCATCAAACTATTAGGGACAACAAACGGTGAGACTATCCATGGGGATCCGGATGAAGTTTGCCAGTGTTCGGCAAGTAAAGATCGTCGTTTGAACTCGAACAAATGTCGGGGGCTCATGGAAGAGGAAGCTGATTCTCCTCGCCACATGGGTCCACCTGGGCATCAGGTGGCAATGGAACAAACTCTGCAAGCAAGAGGCCTCGGGATAGTCGTATTGCGGGCTTTGAACCTAGTCTGTGTTGTCGGAAGTCGGTTAGGAAGGCATGGTGTTGTTTACGCCAACTTAAGACGACCGTAGGACCTAGGAGGTCCAATGTTCTTCTGCCGTTTTTCAAGACAGTTGTCAGGCTGCACTTTGAATATTGTGTCTAGTTAATAGATAGGAAAAATGCTGGAACTGGTCCAGCGTGTCTTTACACGGTGGGTTGGACAATTGAGGCACATGGGATATGAACAGATGCTGAGAGCGCGTGGCTTGTACCCTCTGAAAAGACGCATGGAAAGAGGTGGTATAGTACAGGCCTTCGAGATCACTGAGGGTTTGACCGAGGTGCGGGTTAACCCTGGATCCCTATTACAACTAAGGGGAACAGTAAACTAAAAGGGAAGGAGAAAGCAATTGTGCGGGATCACGTCCTCCTGCAAGTAACCAACGGGTTGAAGGGAAAATCGTTTGCCATA
Source organism: Fasciolopsis buskii (assembly GCA_008360955.1). Classification (NCBI taxonomy): domain Eukaryota; kingdom Metazoa; phylum Platyhelminthes; class Trematoda; order Plagiorchiida; family Fasciolidae; genus Fasciolopsis; species Fasciolopsis buskii. Next base: position 438,471 of record LUCM01008723.1, on the reverse strand, counting down.
AAATACCGGAGGAAGTTGTCGAGGTTGGGTAAGTGAGGGACTTCGAGGGGAGATAAGACAATGCATGGTTAGCTGTGTTTGGAGAGGACAGTATGTGAATCGTGGGGTTGAGATTCTCGAGCGGAGAGCATTTCGTCAATTGTTCCCGTCCCTTGTAGGAACGGGAGAGGGTTTCCACCATTTTGTTGTCGAACCGTCGTCGGATCCAACGGGTTCTCAGCGCAAAAACCTGGACGATCTGACATCTCGCCGTATAGTCCCGTTATCTAACTGGAACTGGAACTAGAATTGGACTACGTGGCGAGGAACTGCGGCACACCGTGTCTATCGTACCTTCCGTCTGTTTGGTTGTGTCGTGTTGGTGGGTGTTAGTTCGTGGCTTGTTGTGGTGTATCGGAGAAGCGATAGAGCTGACTTTCGACCCCCGGTAAGTCAGCTGTGTTTGTATATAAATGTTGCGCACAAATGGTAACCGTGGGACATAGACCATTAATTTGCACATAATTATGCTTGCGTATATATAGGCAGATGAGGTTGATAAACACAGAAACACTGTGCAGGTGACGTGATTTTTTTATCCTTGAGTAATTACGGTGCATAAGCAGAAAATGTTCGGAGTGCACTAAATAATTTTTGAAGGTGAGAATTTAGAATGACCAATGTGATCGCTGCCAGCATCCTGCACGTGAGAGTTGACAGAAGGTAACCCATGCGAACAGTAACGCAAGTCCACCGAATTATGATGATGAGCGATAGTTGTGTAAGCGGTTAATTTCAGTGAATATGAGACGTCCCTCTCCCCATAACTTTGGGCGCATGGCATCTACCAACAGCGCTGTTATTAAAATTATATCATTCACAATAAAAGCCAATACACGGCGCATCGATTTTTCGATACATTCCTTACGTCATTTGGTCCGGAACAAGGAAACTTCAATATTTTCGACGCTTTTGAGTACTGGTGCTTTGTACCTCAGGTTCGCGGTTTCGAGGGTTTTGCAAAGAATGAGCTTAGTATTTAGATTAGAAACGTTTCATCATCAGGGCCTATACATAGCATATGCACTGACGATGTCACCTTGGCTGGTGTAGAACGTTTACGATGTAAACGTCAATGTCACAAATCATAAAACTTTAAAAAAAGTTCAACGTGACATGCTAAATAGAACTAACAGCGGCGCCGAGCTTCCAGATAATGCGACCGTTTCTAAAACTTACGAAACTTGGTGGTACAGCTCAGAATTGGAGCGGGACTCTACTCTTCGGATACATGACCGTATGCGGGTCCCATCTCTGTCGCTGCAGAAGCCCAAGTCACTTGGCTTGGTATTATAAAATCAGGCCGGTTTGTTTGCATTCGTGCACGGTGATTGGCTAAAATTCCGTGCCTGGGGTTTGTGGTCTGTGGGCACATACCCATCCTGCGCACAGTGCGGCAATGCACAGCAGGTGGGTTTGGTATGTGCGTGTGCACAGATTAGGTTAACAGGGTTGTTTATCGTATATCACTCAGGTGACCAATATGTGGGATGTGCTAGTCCTAAGCGCCATCTTAACCATTTAGAGTCACCTTGGATGATTGTTTTATACTGAGGCGATCTCTCATGGTATCAACTTGAAGAGGTGTACACGGGGTGCTTCTCTGTGCCCACTAATACGCAAAACATGAAGCGTAAATGCTCTCCGATGGTGGCTTCAAAGTAATAAGGCCAACAGGGGCCTCATAAGACCACGAAATAACACTTCTGCTGTTCAGCGATTAAAAAACTTAAAAGTCGCCTGGATGTCAGTTGCTCTGAACTTGATCCCTCATGGGTTAAGCCACCAACTGTCGACCGCTTCATTTACCACACCAGCTGCTTGACAAAGGACGGTAGCACGGTAATGGAAGTGAGCACGCCTATATCGAAGGTTCGGCCAGTGAGCACTGGACTTGTAGTGCCAGTGTCATATTTTGTTTAAGTTAGGAGGCCCTATGTATTGTGCCACGATGCACTCAGTTCCGTTGTATGTTTATGATGCATCGATTTTGTATGCTAAAGATATTCCCCACCTCGAGTTTTTTGATAGCCGATGTTTGGTTAGTATTGCAGAGAGTGGGTAGCATGACCAGATGAGCAATAATAAAGTTAGAAGTAGAGTATTGAGTAACGGTTGAGGCAATACTCCACCACAGCGTATCCATCTTAGAATTCGTTGATCGAGTCACGTGTTGCGTACGATAAACACGTCTGCCGCACCGTGCCCTGTTGCCCATTCCTTATTCGAGATGGGAAAAGCCACATGGAGATCAGCAGGTGACGTGGCAGCGCGCAATGAGAAACTGTACAGCGGACTTAAGTAAAGTAGATGCCTCACGTCTTCATGGTTGCTGTCCAGAACACCTCTCATTCCATTAGCTGAAGACTAAAAAATATGTCCGCGAACTGTGAACGGTAGTTATGTCATCAATTTTCTCAGGTCAGGATGGCTGGAAACTATGCGTCTGTGCAAATACATTGTGTTCCATGTGTTGGATGCTACAGCATCCTTTTTACCCTATTCATAGATTGAAACCCCTGTCAACGTTGCATGTTCAGCCTCTGTTGCAAGGTGTAACACTTCTGCTGTTCAGCGATTAAAAAACTTAAAAGTCGCCTGGATGTCAGTTGCTCTGAACTTGATCCCTCATGGGTTAAGCCACCAACTGTCGACCGCTTCATTTACCACACCAGCTGCTTGACAAAGGACGGTAGCACGGTAATGGAAGTGAGCACGCCTATATCGAAGGTTCGGCCAGTGAGCACTGGACTTGTAGTGCCAGTGTCATATTTTGTTTAAGTTAGGAGGCCCTATGTATTGTGCCACGATGCACTCAGTTCCGTTGTATGTTTATGATGCATCGATTTTGTATGCTAAAGATATTCCCCACCTCGAGTTTTTTGATAGCCGATGTTTGGTTAGTATTGCAGAGAGTGGGTAGCATGACCAGATGAGCAATAATAAAGTTAGAAGTAGAGTATTGAGTAACGGTTGAGGCAATACTCCACCACAGCGTATCCATCTTAGAATTCGTTGATCGAGTCACGTGTTGCGTACGATAAACACGTCTGCCGCACCGTGCCCTGTTGCCCATTCCTTATTCGAGATGGGAAAAGCCACATGGAGATCAGCAGGTGACGTGGCAGCGCGCAATGAGAAACTGTACAGCGGACTTAAGTAAAGTAGATGCCTCACGTCTTCATGGTTGCTGTCCAGAACACCTCTCATTCCATTAGCTGAAGACTAAAAAATATGTCCGCGAACTGTGAACGGTAGTTATGTCATCAATTTTCTCAGGTCAGGATGGCTGGAAACTATGCGTCTGTGCAAATACATTGTGTTCCATGTGTTGGATGCTACAGCATCCTTTTTACCCTATTCATAGATTGAAACCCCTGTCAACGTTGCATGTTCAGCCTCTGTTGCAAGGTGTAACACTTCTGCTGTTCAGCGATTAAAAAACTTAAAAGTCGCCTGGATGTCAGTTGCTCTGAACTTGATCCCTCATGGGTTAAGCCACCAACTGTCGACCGCTTCATTTACCACACCAGCTGCTTGACAAAGGACGGTAGCACGGTAATGGAAGTGAGCACGCCTATATCGAAGGTTNTGCCCATTCCTTATTCGAGATGGGAAAAGCCACATGGAGATCAGCAGGTGACGTGGCAGCGCGCAATGAGAAACTGTACAGCGGACTTAAGTAAAGTAGATGCCTCACGTCTTCATGGTTGCTGTCCAGAACACCTCTCATTCCATTAGCTGAAGACTAAAAAATATGTCCGCGAACTGTGAACGGTAGTTATGTCATCAATTTTCTCAGGTCAGGATGGCTGGAAACTATGCGTCTGTGCAAATACATTGTGTTCCATGTGTTGGATGCTACAGCATCCTTTTTACCCTATTCATAGATTGAAACCCCTGTCAACGTTGCATGTTCAGCCTCTGTTGCAAGGTGTAACACTTCTGCTGTTCAGCGATTAAAAAACTTAAAAGTCGCCTGGATGTCAGTTGCTCTGAACTTGATCCCTCATGGGTTAAGCCACCAACTGTCGACCGCTTCATTTACCACACCAGCTGCTTGACAAAGGACGGTAGCACGGTAATGGAAGTGAGCACGCCTATATCGAAGGTTCGGCCAGTGAGCACTGGACTTGTAGTGCCAGTGTCATATTTTGTTTAAGTTAGGAGGCCCTATGTATTGTGCCACGATGCACTCAGTTCCGTTGTATGTTTATGATGCATCGATTTTGTATGCTAAAGATATTCCCCACCTCGAGTTTTTTGATAGCCGATGTTTGGTTAGTATTGCAGAGAGTGGGTAGCATGACCAGATGAGCAATAATAAAGTTAGAAGTAGAGTATTGAGTAACGGTTGAGGCAATACTCCACCACAGCGTATCCATCTTAGAATTCGTTGATCGAGTCACGTGTTGCGTACGATAAACACGTCTGCCGCACCGTGCCCTGTTGCCCATTCCTTATTCGAGATGGGAAAAGCCACATGGAGATCAGCAGGTGACGTGGCAGCGCGCAATGAGAAACTGTACAGCGGACTTAAGTAAAGTAGATGCCTCACGTCTTCATGGTTGCTGTCCAGAACACCTCTCATTCCATTAGCTGAAGACTAAAAAATATGTCCGCGAACTGTGAACGGTAGTTATGTCATCAATTTTCTCAGGTCAGGATGGCTGGAAACTATGCGTCTGTGCAAATACATTGTGTTCCATGTTTTGGATGCTACAGCATCCTTTTTACCCTATTCATAGATTGAAACCCCTGTCAGCGTTGCATGTTCAGCCTCTTTTGCAAGGTTTAACAGGATTAGGTAGACAGCGATGGATTTGGTTCCTTTTTATAATGGTAATCGTGATATTGGAGATTACGAAGTCAGCGATGAATTGTCAAAAATCGTATGTAGTTCTTCATAGCCCATACTTCACAGACCGGTAATCAATGAACATTCAAGCAACTACTTTTTCCAACTAAGAGTTCGAGTTGGTGGCTGTACACAATACTCCAAATTGAGGTGTATGATTGCCTTATGTAAGAATCGGAAAGTCACAGTTCCTTCTGAATCGCTTCCCGAAAAAATAAAGTATGACTAGGTTGATTTTGGCTGCTGTCGCTTGACTCCGGTGGGATAATCTAAGTGTGTCATGCATTTGCGTGATGCGGTCCGTCCATAAGTGCAACAGGGCGAGTATGCCTTACGGCCTCTGAAGTTCACTGCACTGGTGACAATGGGCCGTCGATCATGGTCTTGAAACGTGAATTGGCATAAAAGCATATAAAGTTTCGATAGTCCTAAGTCTTACGATATCGACCACTCCTGTTGTTTTCATGAATCCGTAAAAGTTTAATCTTGCTGATAGCTTTGAAACGGGGGCAAGTAGTTGTTAGCATTTAACAGAAATTCCCATTTTTCCGCCCACAAGAATATTTGGTCGAGGATCGACCACCGATTATGGTGAGATCACCAACAAAAAGGAAACGAAGGTTCTACACTGTTAAGACTAATTTACGTAGTTTGATAGCATCATATATCTGAAAACATTCCTGGGACACCCTTCTACAAGCAGTCGTTGGATTATTACAGATACTTTGCACAAATCTGAGTCATTTTACCTAATGGTTTCAATCATTGGGGTGGGAGGATCGTTCGAGTCTTAGCCCGGCAGCCTAACTGGAGCTGCTGGAGACAGACCAAACAGCTTCAAAGAGTTATATACGCATATGCATATGTTCCAGCTATAACAAGCTCTCTAACCCAGTGCATCTACCGATTGAGATCTGTAATTCAATACCCCATACCGAGTCCTAGCGTGGCTGGTGAAATTTTCCCATGTTATTCTGGCTATACCGCGAAGATCCCTGCAGGCTTCATATTTTATCAGTCCGCACTGACAGTGTATTTGAACCATATACCAAGAACCTCCTTATTGGTTCAGTGTAAGGTGAACTTTTGATCAATAATCCGGCCAAAGGCAAATCTGCGTCACATTCAGTTTCTAAAAGCCTAAAAAGCCATGTGAAGCCAGTTCGCTGTATTTCCCTGTTCCGTTCCTTTGTTTTGTACTGTCCTTTGTCCTCTTCTCAGTGGGCCCGGGTCTTCTAGCGATACCGTTTTTCTATCAACATGAGTAAAAAATACCCAACAAACTTATTGACCATAGCTTGTTCAATCTATTGTTTAACAATTCTGGTATTCCGTAAATTCATTTTTCTCTTTATCACCTCTGTACTTATCTTGCCGATTTAGCCACCGAAACAGCTCCTCACATCTGGAAGTACACCGAAGATATTTGCGTTCTGTCAGTTCCATAACCTTCAGAATTCTTGTTTTTTAAAAGTTTTCATCTCAGTAATTTCCGATGTTTCGAGTGCACTTTTATTCTTCATGGAATTTCTTAGCCCAGGGAGCAATCGGTGATTGGTACCGTCCTCGTCCTCGGAGCCGAATGTCTTTTATTGTATTAACTTTAGCCTATAATCGATAATGTCGCATTTCAATCGAAAGTAGATATTCATTTTGGAGGGTATGGAAACAAAAACGGATCGTGCAGAAATATGAAGGTGACACTCTGAAAGATCGTTGTGCAATGGATGCGTGGGATCTGAAGGAATTTTGTGAGCAAACTGCTCACATGCTGATAAGTGTTGCTCATATAGATTGAAGGACAATTCAATTAATGGTACGAAGGACACACGGCTAATAATTGATAGCCCCGGCGAAAAATTTTAAGGTCTATTTTGAAGTAAACCTGATAAAAATAACAGGAGGACAGTAAAGAAGGATTAGAAAAAATCATTGATATGCAAATTGGGTGATGGTGCTCTGCCTCACCGTGTAGTGCCAAAGATTCCTGATTTGAAATGTCAACCGTCGGAGATTCTTTACACACGTAGGTGGAAATGTGAAAAGTCCACTTCATATTTTTATCAATAGTAACTCCTAGATGTTTCACAGAATCACCCCTGGTAAGTGTTTTTGAGTTGATGGAAGACGTTTCGGATGGGTAGGCTGACCGAGAGTGAGAGTGAGAGAGAGAATAGATATTCGAAACATTTAGATGTGTTGAGATTTAAAGCAGTTCGTGCAAATAAATCGTAAACAGAAGATAAGTTGTTGAAAATACTTTGAAAATCATCGTTGTTCAAAACGGTTCGAGAGAGGGCAACATCATCAGCATACTTAAATAGATGACAGGGTGAGCTGGTTGATAAGTCGCTGATGTACGCAGAGAAGAGAAATGGTGAGAGAATAGCACCCTGAAGCACGCCTGAGTTGTTAATCAACGGTTTTGAAGTTTTACCGTCCATTCGTGTGCACTGGGTTCAGTTAGTAAAGTAATGAAACAGCTATGCTAATAAAGGTCTGTGACAACCAAATGTTTGCAGTTTGTGAAGTAGAAAAGACCGTGGGACTAAGTCAAATGCCGACGACTAGTCTAGAAAGGTGCAACTCACAGATTTAAGCGATGCGTTTAAGGACTTACGAATGTGGTGAATGCGGGAGACGACAGCGTCCAAAGTGAATCTGTTGGATTTATAGGCAAACTGAAAAGGGTCGTCAGGAGGATACATAAGAGAACGCAGGCGCTTGAGTGTAGCACGCTCCGTTAGTTTTGTGACCAGAAGACGTTAGGGCGATGGGGCGAACACGTTTTGTCTAAGCAGTAGAACTGTTAGATTTTGGGATGCGAATAATGGTGACGGGTCTCCAACAATCAGGGATGGAAGATGAGATTAATGATGAGTTAATTAGGGAAGTAAATGCATCGGTCAGAGCCACAGGACCATGTCTTAAATGTGTTGAGGATAGACTGTCAGGACCAACCCCTGTGGTAATTTTGGTGATGCGGAGAAGGTCTAGCACCTCGTCCGTAGAAAAATTTGTGCCTGTCGTATCATCACCCTGTCCAAGTGTGGATGAGAGCACGACTGATGGTGTCGATATCCGCAGAACATTTCGCATGTTTCTCCTTTTTCTCACAAAACAGCCGAATGCATTGCCATAGGAACCGATTATTGTTGCCACTGAAGATTTGGCCGGCGAATGTAGTGTTGATGCGTTGAATTTCACCTTTTATTAGGTTGGAAATATACCGCACACTTGAGTTAATACGGGATTTGTAGAGGTGTTCCTTGCATCTTCCTAGAGATTTCAGTTTCTGGGTGGAGATACGGCCATTCGAAACGAATAGTGTTTCTGAGGGACAGCAGATATCAAAGATTGCGTTAGACGTCTCTGTGAAACGTTTGACATTGTCATTGAGCAGGGGTTCAAAAGAGAACCAGGTAGATGCGAGTGAAAGGGATTTCTGAAGAAGAATAAGGTTGTTGTGTGAAATGTTACGGAGGCGACCTTGGATTCTATTTGTCCGCCTGAAGGAATGGAAGGCTGACATGGAGTATATCTTGGGCCTTAACAGAAACAGACAATGATCGCTACTTGAAATTGGAACATGCAGTTTGAGGAAAAATAAATCGGAGTGATCGGTAATAGCTCTATCTAAAATGGAACTGCCTCTAGTGGCAAAAACGCAGAGGTCAGTCAAATCAAACGCAGTCATTGGTAGGGTAGATGTATGATTGAAATTACCTACAATTATATGCAGATTATCCTCTGGAAGAGGAACAACGAACACTAGAAACGAGTTGAAAAAGATGTGATACTTTGTTCCGAGCTAAAAGGGGCAATTTATAAATTCCTTATGATTGTACTGATATGGCGAGAAAACCTAGGATGACACTGCGTCACGAGACAGTCAATTCCGTTTAGCGAGTACGTATAAACAACTTCGGACTTGTAGTATGTTGCCACACCACTTCCAGACTTCTTCCTGTCCGAAACTCTGTCCTTCCAATGGAATCTGAAGCTGTCTATCGACAAGAGTGAATCAGCGATATTCGAGTTCAACCGCGATTCGTGTATGCAGATGACACAAGTGTGAACATGGATCGGTGATTGAAGTGTGAGGGACAGATCCGACATTTTCGTAAACAGAGAGCGGATGTTGGTACTCAACAATGCCGGAATGGACATCTTGGCTGGAAGTGTACATTCAAGAGCTTCCTGCTAGCCAGCACGAGTGCCTCTTTTAAGTCAATGAGAAGATCTTCGAGGTGCAACAATGCGCGATCCCAGTCTATGTTGAGAAACGATACGGTTTTTGAACAAAAGTAATTCCGAGCGATTGTAGCGGCGAACGGAGAACACAATGGAACCAAATATCCGACAACAAAAGAACGAAATAGGATGGTTGAGAATTGTAGTCGAAGTTTGCGCGTCAGGATTTATCCACCAGGGTGTTACAACGATTACGATATTGTTTTTACATTTTCAGTTGTTTTAAGGTATTGCATTATTTGCTGAACGAACTGTCATTATTCCGCTCGCTCATCGGTGTGATATCCCTGTTTTGGTTTATGTTACTGCCGTGATCTTTGTTGATCCACTTAAGAAGTATTTTCTTACAATTTACCAGAGTAAATATTATTAGTTGTTTCTTCCATTCATATTCACGTTCTCGTTAACAAAGAATGTGAGCAGTATGCTGAGGCCAGTGATAGAATTCCCCTTTTGAAACTTTTGGATCGTGCTCATCCTTTGTTTAACGAGCTAGCTTTCTGTGGTTCGCATTCATCCACTCGTTAGAAGTTTGCTTTCACTCTCTTGCTCACTAATATTTGCAGCAATTCTTTAGTGCCTTATTTATCACGGGTTCTATTTTAGAATAGGGACTACCCGCGGACTCCGCAGCTGATGCAGTTTACCTCTGCATCTTTTGGTCTGCCTCCGAATTGACACTTGGCACGTTTTCCCGACTTGAATAAAATCAATTGTGTTAGCTTTCAGAAGCCTATCATACAATAGTATAATGCGCCTTTACTCGTGTTTTCATTTATATAGTTCAATTTTTTTTGTAAAATGTGACACCTAGAGGAAAAAGCCCTGTTTGCTTACTTTCGTTTGCAGATTCTAGAGCAATGTATGCTGTTCGAAGACTGATCGAACCTGTTTGCGACCTTGTTCATACGGACAACATGTATTATGTCAAACCTTTTTTCCCGAGTTCTCTGGATAAAACTTGTGTGACACTCGACGACCTTGGACAGAATTTGGGCGACCGACTCAATGCTATAGAAACTACAGTCTCTCATTTACTTGAACTGTTCAAACAAGCGAAAAAATCCCCCATTAAACCGAAAGCCATGGCGGTCAAACCAGCTCAGGTGCATCCGGTGGCTTCTTTAGTTCCATCTCAGAAACTCTTGTTGCCTTCCATCGTCATTGTCGTTCAGGCAAATCCGGATTATCCGCCGATTTCCGCATTGCTTTATTGCCAGGTATTAGCTCTTCAAGGAGCAAATATTGCTCTGTTTTCCTACACTCACTCCACCGTTTCCCATTTACCTAAGCAGCTACAGCTACTGTTGGAAAGCATATTGAGTGTTACCCTTTCAGAATCTACCGGTTCCTTGTGTCTTCGAATTGTTTGGACTCGCCAGTGCCCCGATTGTATCACATTTACCGATATTCAATCATCTTTTCTTTATGGTGAATCAATGTTGATACAGAGATTACTTTCACTGACGGAGCAAAATAACTTTTCGAAACTGAACGAGCTTCTTGTGAAAACCGAACTCGGTTTTGTGCTTAATCCAAGTTCATCTGAAACAACATTAAATCTGTTGCGTACCCATCCATATCTGACTCAAGAAACTCGCTCCGTACCAAGTGCATTAGACTGTTTCTTGTATGTTTGCGCTCGGAAATCCAATGTTCTAAACAGGCTTCCATCAAACTGGCGCAAAGTATGCTCCAGCCTTCAGTCACTTTCTTCATTTAACACATTCTTCTCCAAATGATAAGTGCTAATTTTAGATGGAGATTGTGTAATGTTTACCGTGTGCCGCGTTGTGTCCTGAAAAATAAGTTTTCTGGCGATTCATGCTTCTGCTTTTTTTGGATTTGATAATGGTTCACCACTGCTTTTTAAACGCTAATACAATTCCTCCGAAAAATTCAGCCATTCGATTTGGCGCCATTTGTAAAATAAGGGAGAACAAGTCAGGAATCACTTTTAAGCTGCTTTACTGGTGGTGTTTGACACGTCCTTTCTTTGACTTTCGTTCAGGTAAATCAGATCTCCATGGATAGTTTAAGCTATGTGATTCAGTTTTCGTCATATGCGAGGGCAGTAGCCGAGCACAGCAATAAACAAAAAATCCTCAAGTCGGGTTTTGTTGATCGTTTGGTATCTGCATGATGGGTGAAAATAAAATGATCGAGGCAATTTTAGAGGAAAGATTTCCCCTGCGACTAAAATTATTGAATTTTTTATTACACAGTGAAATACAGTGTAAGAGGTAAATCTCATAGTCAAAAGACACGACAGTGAGGAAAACATTTACAAACAAGCCAGTTTATTGGTTCGGCTTTTAAAAATTAGAAGATCGTAAGTGGGTGAGAATACAGAAAGTGATAATGTTACGTAGTTTAGAAACCAGGGGGGAGAGAAGGTTGAAAAAAATGCGTCACCGAACAACAGAAAGTTGATAAGGGTAACTAGCTGCTTGTTTGCGAGAAAGATAAGAGGAGGAACTGTTGAGGCAAGTTCCGAAGAACAAAAACCAGAGTAATAACGGTGGAAAACGGATAGCAAAGCAACTACCCAACAACAGGCTAGTGACTCCAAAGTAAATATTATCGAAGGATCGTCAACCAGCCATCCAGTTTTCTTTGAACCGGATCAAAAAGGGAAAGCGAAGTAGACGAAGCCCCACCCCACAAGTGAGTGCTGTATTCAGGTGTGGGACGTATTCAAGCCTTGTACAATTAATAAGCTGGGGTGAAGAAACGCCTGGCGCGGAACAGAACTAACTTTGCGCGCACCGCGGGAAGCAAGCTCAGGTAAGAAGACCAGCATCATGAAGAACTAGTGGATAAGCCAAGACGAGAAACAGAGTGTGCAGAACTCAGAATGGGCTAATCAAAGGACAGATGTGGAGAGGACGAATGACGTTTTAGGGAAATTGAAATAAAGGGGTTTTTGGAAGCATTGAGTGTGACATGGTTGTTGAAAGCCCAGGAAGGAATATGTTCAAGATCGGAGTTTAGAAATACATTGGCGACACAGTGGTCACGATCGATGTTGGTGTTTGCACGGCGAGGAGTGCGATAAGAAAGAGAACAATAAAGAATGGCGAAATCGGCAAAATAATGGATTGGGTTGGAGGCAGTGGCCAGAAGATCATCAAGGTATAAAAGAAAGAGAGCGGATGCAAGCACTGAACGTTGGTGAACGTCAGCATTTACAAGAAATGGATGGCACGGGACTCCGTAAATTCGGACGCAGATGGTTCCCTTACTGAGGCGACTTGATTTCCACGATACGAGAGACACGGAGAGTCCGAACGACAGAAGACCGTGCCAAATCCGGTCGTAAGCCTCAGAAATATCGAGCGAGATCAGGTGAGTTTCTGCGTGATTGTCAAGTGAAGCTGACCAGGAGTGTGAGACGAGGGTCAGTAGATAGCCCGTTGAACGGCAAGATCGGAAACCATACTAGCGATCGCTCATTAGTCCTTCGCACTGGAGAAACAAACGCAGCTGGTCGGAGATGACAGTTTCAAATACTTTCGAAATAACAGGTGTGAGGAAAATCATACAATAGTTGTTAGGGCTCAGTAGGCTCACTGCGTTTAGGAATAGGAAAGATCACGGCGGAAGGCAAACCGTTTGAGAGTAAAGCAGAAGACGCCACGTAAAAGAGGACCCAACTCAGAGGCACACATTTTAAGGACGATGGGTGAAATACCGTCCGGACCAGGCTTGCAAACGTTCACAGAACGTAGCGCTTGGTGGATCATCCTGGTGCTAACAGTGGGTAGAGAGAGAACATTGATGGAAAAAGAAGGCAGTGTAGGGTAAATGAATAAGGTGGAATTCGAGACAAAGTGGGGAGCAAAAATGTCACTCTTCCCATGTAGTTTACAAGCAAGATCACCACGATTCAAGGGATAGGGAGCTAAGAAGTCGCGGAAACCCTCCAAGCCGGCTGAATTGTAGCGCCAAAATGTGCCTTGAGGAAGGTTGTCGAGAGTGCAGTTGACGGATGGTTTAGAGGCACAATGATCTGATGAGCCCAGAAGGGGAAAATTAGAAGTATTTGAGTAGAGAGAAAAGACGGAAGTGAGGATAAGATGAAGAGTATGAGCTCAGTCGCCAGACTGATCGGGTATACGTGAGGAGGTCAATTAGTTGAGGTAAATTGTTCGGCTTCACGCCTCACAACCGAAGTGTCCGAGTAGTGTACCAGTCACTCGCAGCTGAGAACATTGAAATCTTCTAAGATAGTAGTATGGCTCCTGGGTTATATAACAGTAAGGCGTTCAGCGCTTGAAAACACATCAAAAGTGGAAGTCACCACTGCTGAGGAAACGATAAACAACACAGAAATAGGGATTGAAGTCTCCCAGGATGGGGGAATTTTTCACATGGAATCAGCTGTAGAATTAGAAAAGGCCTTGATAAATTCTCCATGAAGACAAGGATTAGTGTTTAGTAGCGAGTTGTTTCTAAGTCTACCAAAAGGACCGTATTTTTTCAATAATGAAATCTGCAAATGTACCTCTGCCTATTCCACTAGGATATGCAAGTAACCTTGGAAGGTAAAAAATAAGATCCTTTTTTGAGACCGGAGAATCCCGGGGAGCAGTGAAACCAGGGAACAAGCCCGCACCTAGCTTTCTATATCTAAAACAGAAACGGAGATGGCGTACCATATGGTACGCAGACTAGACATGTTTGATCCAAGAAAGGTTTCGCGCAAAGCTATTTCAGGGCAGCAAACTGGAGATTCTGTGCGAATGTGTTAGTAGCTTAATGATAGTAATGTAAGATGATTGAAGAGAGCTGACGGACAGTAAGAGGACCTATCACTAAGTTCACTCACATTACCCTACAGAGGACTAACACTTTATGGACAGCTAAGCGCGATGTCATTAGTAAACATGCAACTGATGGAACTCGGAGAAAGGAATAAAGGTAGTCTTAGCCGTGGATGACTTGCTACAAAAAACCACTGCGAAGAGGAAACTAGCTCAGCGAATGCATTATTTTCGCCAAGCTTCTGATTTTCAGACAATTTTGTTCGAGACTGCCATCAATCCGTTTGGCAATCCTCTCCGCTGAAGGCCTAAAGATAACAGAACGGACTGAGGCGGTTACTGGTCTGTTATGCCAGGTTCAAATAGCTTGGGGGTCTTAACGGGATCAACTCTTGTTTAGATGTGTTACGACGTGATTGAATTAAAAGACGGAGCACCAACAGAGCACACGGAACAACTGGAAAGGTCGAAAAAAATCAACTGTAGGAGCATTACTGAAAACCGGAGCTCATCATTTCAGATAGGTCTTGCAGAGCCCAAATAAAAAAAAACTGGCAAGCCCCACACGGTTTAGTTAATCTTCCGTTTGCAATATATTTCCCCACCCCGGTTAGCCGGGATGAGAGGCGGACAACTCAGCTAACTGAAAGGACTGGAATTCAAGTCACACAGACCGATTATCACAAATTTGCGTTATTTATACGGATCTGTCTGCGAAACTGAATCGAACAATATTCACATACTCGAAATAAAAACAACGGGGCGCAATTAAACGGGCCAAATTTCTCAGGCTGAATGCTGATTTTCTAAGGTCAGGGGTCAAACAGAGATCAAGTGGAAAACACGTAAAGTTTCCAGATCGACGGTTGTCAAAGAAGCTCAAGGGCAATGGCAACCCCATAAACAGAAACAACAAATGCGCACTTGCACTGACAATGTCACCTCGACTAGTGATGAAACATTTGCTTTCAGCGATCAAACACCCGTGAAAAGTATCGATACTAGCAGAACTCCTGATGGGAATAGTCGCTGTACCGAAATCCGACGACTGTGTTAAAGCCCCTCTTAAGAGACTCCTTACATAAACTCCTCGAAGGCGCCATCCGATGATCTAGTACAGCCGGGTGTCCTCTTAGTAATCAAATGAAATTATGAACGGGAAGATATGTTTAATCACACATGAAAAAGGCCTTGTAACAGAAATACTTTCTCGAGTTACGCGACGCTTATCTTCCTTCGTGTGACAGCATTATTCGGCCCAGTAGATCGTGGAATGCTGTGGCATTACCCCTCATCGCAGATTATGCCAGTTTCTTTTCCTGTCCAGTTGTTATCCACGAACATCCGAAACCGAAACCCGGCGTATGGTGACCCTTCGCACAAGTTCACCTCAAGACGCGGTGCTCTGTAGGATTGCCCCCGTTTATTATTTCATTCTAACTTCGTAATCGGAACGTTCGTGGAAAACAAACCATCCTCACCCGAGAATGGCAGGGTTGATACTTCTCCACAGTCCAAATTCTTTGGCCTAGAATATGCGGACAATGTTGCATTTCCAAGTGGGTATTCCGGTGAGTTGCGAATATTTCTTGCTATGTTTGTGACACGTTTCACATCTTCGAATTATAAAGTGCCAACGCAGGACTGGGTTGGCTTGGGGCTGAGCCTGAATTCTCACAAGAGAAATAAATGAGTTTTGTTATTTTGAAAGTTCACAATGTTCCGCTACATGGGTAATAAGAGAGGTTACATCTCATCAAGTATTGTCGCACACGCTGAAGACTCGATAGCCATATATATATATATATATATATATATATATATATATATATATATATATATATATATATATATATATAGCTGTGACCTATTTCCAAAAATAGTGCTCAAGTGCCTTTGTGTGTTTACAGACGAAAAACAGCTGCAAATATTTTACTTTCCTTAAGCAGTCTGTGCTTCAAACCCGAAATTCCTGAGAGATGCGACAATAGTTCGGTTTTTCATTATTGACATCATTACACGAAAAGTTAGCAAGGAAAACAATAATAGGGCCCAGTTAAACAACACTAAACGCTATGAGAACAGCTACGAATGGAAATTCATATTTGATCAGTTTTATATCTATAGTTTTGTATGAGCAAAAGTGACTAAAGCATAGTAATGAGATTAGCTACGGATGGAAATTCATATTTGATTACTTTTATAAATATCTATAATTTTTCGTACATGTTAGTAATAGGAGATTGAATGTTTTCACGAAGTAATTCACCATGTGATATCATCGCTCAACTGACCATTAAGAAATCATGGAAGCACTGTACAGCTGTTTCATCCTTGTTAAGAATCATCAGCAGTGCATATCCACCGCGCGCGAACCCGGGGCGAACGATACTAATTCAAACGCTTTAGCCATTACGCTCCCGGGCGGGCTCTCAACGGTCATGTCCAAAGCCTTCATCGTACTTAGGCTACGTGCAGAGGAGTCATCTATCAGTAGGGGGTCGATTTCTCTGCGCTAGCGGCCCGTAGCCGTGCAAATCAGTGACGGATAGGTGCACTATCATGTGGTGAAGTTCAATAGACCGTTCAAAGCCTGCTCGGTGGCGTAATAGCTAAGGCGTTCGACTCAGAATCGTTCGTCCCGGGTTCGCGTCCCAGTTCGGGCGCGGTGGATATGCACTGCTGATGATTCTTAACAAGGATGAAACAGCTGTACAGTGCTTCCATGGTCTCTTAATGGTCAGTTGAGCGATGATATCACATGGTGAAGTTGTAATACAACTGCTGTTGTATAAGTACTTGAAACGCTGGGAACTTTATCCACATTTCACCTTTGCCAAGGATGACAGGGTTTCATTCGCTCCCAACTATTCACGACACACTCGTTTCTTTCTAAGTTCAGTGCAGACTACTGTACATGTAGCGGCATACTTTGATATGAAATACCAGCTGACAGATTTGGAAAAGCAACCTCGATTACTATTCGCTCGTAAAATTTCCCGAGAACAAGACCCATCAATGATTCTCGAGTCGGTACCAAAACTCGGAGAACAAAAGAAAAAGACTCATTCAGTTAAGGGATATCAAGTCAATCTTTTCACTTTCTAGCCATGGTTTTGTCATGAGGAGCGATCAACTGAGAGAACACAAAGCTAACAATCAGCAAAAAACAACAAAAGGTGAACAATGTAGGTGAAAGGCAGAGAAATAAATAAAGAAAATGAAGAAAGAAGAGAAAAGTACCGATGAGTCGAGAACAGTAGGATCAAGGATGTTTCTGTCGCATCGATATTTATTAAAAAAACGCTCTATGGATCCAAATCCTAGTAAATGTCTCGTGCATGGGAAGGGTAGATGGGAAATGCGGCTCAATCTAGTACTGTTCATCGCGGTTTGTGTGGGCAAGCGCTGTCATTTCGAGAAGAGAAAATGCAATACACGATGGGTATGGATCAATGATTGCTTTTTCTATAGCCTATGAATGTGCGCGTGCTTTCATAAACTGGCCAGGTTGGCTTGAAAAACAAGAAAAATAAGACAATCAAGACAAGTCACAGGACCATTGTTGGCAAACACCTGCTTCTTATCAAAACACGCCCGAGGGCTATAGTTGATAACCCCAGGTTTGAGAGCAATATATCGCAGGGAAACCAAAATTAGCAGAACATATCCGTAAAATGGAGTAAAGAAATTTCTTGAGAATAGCAGTAAAAAAGGCATTGTTCTTTCACTGCACGCTACAATCCACTGAAAGAATGCCATCAGACTGGAAAGGTTTGATGGACTGAAGGAGATAAGATACAGCACGAACCATGTAGGACATTGTTCCAAATCGCCCTGCCGGTGGAGTGTCGTAAAAATGTTGACAAATGTTATGTAATCCGTGGCACAACAGGGCCCCCGGTTTCCGAACGCTTTGAGCTTGTGCAATAGTGGTGATATTTTGCTCTTTTAACGCTTTCGCACAGCACAAGGTGGCGTTTGCATCGTATTTGACCTACCACAAGAGCGTACGTTGAAAATAACTGTCAGTGGGGACACAAATGACAACTTATTGCTCATTGCTTAACACCGGAAGCAAGTATTCCAAACTAGTCTTACACTAACGAGAACACCGACATTATATCAGTAATAAAACGTGCATAACGACAAAACAACTAAAAACCTAACAGTACTCGTTTTGATACTCTTTTGAAATTTGTTAACAATGTCACTTCGTTGGGAACTGTGAGGGCGACGTCGTCACGCCTGACTGGTAGTTGTCATGTGATTGGTTTCGATAGCTCGTCTGATTCTGTAACCCCGTTAATCAATACGATTTTCTAACCCTCAAATGCCGAATGGGAAGTTAAAGGGAAGCAAATAAGAAAAATGATGCTTGCCATGATGACATCAGACTGACAGAAACATCTTTAAATCATGCTCCAACGCGAAAACTGCACTTTTGGGGAGACAACAAAAGTGGGGAAGATGGGAGACAACGTGAAGTAGCTGTTGTTTAACCAAGATTGGTTAACTACATACCCAACAGACAATGACGACTATCTTCACCGGTGCTCTCCATACCAGCAGGTTGGAGGTTATCAGTTCGACAACGACTCAGCCCGTCGGCTTTGGGGTCTGAGAAATCCTAGCGAACAACGTCCCGTATTTTAAGCCACCAACTGTTCCCGTGTTAACGAATAAGAAAAAGCAGACATTGATGAAATCGACTGAGAGTTAATACCGTTTAAGGAAGAGAAAGTACAACTCGTCAAAAAATATTTACGACTATGAAGTCTAAATCAACTTGTAAATATCAGGACCGAATGACGTGAGGAGTGTATCGAAAAACCAATGCGCCATATATTGGATCTTTATTGTGAATGATATAATGTTAATAACACACTTATCTGAAAATAAGGATCACTTCAATTAAAAAGTAATCCACCTAACCAGGAGACAGTATTTAATGCTTCAAGATGATAGTATTGCCAGAGCAATTAACAGTTTTACACAACGGCCCAGAATGCGGATCATCCGAATCAAGAAAGGATCGATAAAATTACCAATTTGGTGACTCCTTGGTTTAGAGATGCAAACGAAGAATCGATGTCCGGAGTGTGTGTGGTCATTACATTGTATCCACAAGATAATCGGTGACCCGATGAAAGACCTCCGAAATTGTGCTACAAAAAACTAATCTATAGGTAAGTGAAAAAAGCACGACTCACAACGTTCGGACAAGGGTTCTCCAGGGATATGAGAAAATACGAAACATCATGATCATCAGAGCTCAGAATTCGGACTGACCAATAATTACCCTGCAACCCATCTCGCACTCAGAATATACCTTCCAATATGTTGGTTTTTAATAACAGCTAAAGTAGAGTGAGCTCGGGACAGTCTTGCAGTACTTGTTTCACAACATACATCTGTATCCGATGATCAACATAATCCGTAGTTCAAAAACCAAAAGTCATCATTTAAGGAGGATTTAGCCTTGAATTACATTACCTTCGTCACTCATTGTCTATGAAGTAAGACATCTAACATACAGGATTTGGTTTGGAAAGTGAACAAACTATTACTGAAGTGTATATGAGAAGACATAAATAAACAACATTACAGGCACTGATAGGATGTCGTCACTTTTGCGACTTGAAATAACGACAGTGTTTGACATCTACAGGCCTCCAGCTGCTTCACCATGGTCGGGAGCTCAAACTCAAGCTACCAGATGACCCCGCGTCTCAATTTCCGTCGAGGAAGTAATATGCACTACCTTCTTTTGGTGGACATGTTCCCA
Organism: Fasciolopsis buskii; assembly: GCA_008360955.1. Taxonomy (NCBI): domain Eukaryota; kingdom Metazoa; phylum Platyhelminthes; class Trematoda; order Plagiorchiida; family Fasciolidae; genus Fasciolopsis; species Fasciolopsis buskii. The sequence continues at coordinate 418,766 of LUCM01008723.1, read as the reverse complement.
TTAAAGTGCGAGGACGAAGACGAATACTCGGCGCCCTCCACCGGGTTAACTGGCCTTTGGTAATCAGTCTAGTAGAGATGGCTAGACCCTGATTTTAGACCAACCACAGACGGCTCACGAAGCCTACGACACTGTGCTTACCGACATCTGTGGCAAAGGGCTGTGTTGGGCACCCAGGATTTCTGGCCTCGTCCGAAGGACACATGAACTCAACAATTAGCCACCTATCCCAGATGGGTTACGTGATCTTCAAAGCACCTTGTATCCTCAACATCGTCATGCTGCCTTATGAGTTACACCATTTGGTCAACGTCTCGGAATAGGGTCCTTTAAATGAAACTTCTACTTCGGTTAGGGCAACCGGGAAATATCCAAGCCATAGAAAAATAATGAATCCCGATGGATAAACAATGACGTGGGAGACAGAGAAGCTGTCATATGACGAACTGCACATATTGTTCCTTCTTCTCCTCGTCCAGGCAAAGCTACTGCGTAAAACGCTTCACCGAGCACGGGTAGATGTGCACTTTGCAATCCTCATTGCCAATTACTTAGATAGCCTCATAAACATCCAGTTTTTGAGACCACTGTCTGTAAGGGCAACCTCGAAAACCAAATGATGGCGTTTTGATCGCTATACATTTTTCACCGAATTTGGTTGCACGTTAGTCGGAATACTGCGGCACAATTAGTGACCGTATCGAGTATCGTTCCTCGACTGGAAGAAGTAGCATAGAGGTCAGGCTATGGAACCTCCCACTTCCAGAATGGGCCTTTCGCTTATGTTTTCAATTGGAATAACAGACAGGTACCAGTCCTCCCATCAGAAACAGAGACAACCGGCGAGAGGTTTCATCAAAAGACAGGGCTGCTAGACCCACCGGACTTTTACTATCCGTTTTCAAGGATAGTGAAGAACGTCTAGCATCAAAGTTGATAAAAATCATGGGGCCGATATGGGGGAAGGAGTGGATCCCAAAGCACCAATGTAAGCCGGGGGTTGTACCGATTTACAAAAAAGGTGATAGATAGTGATGTGAAAACAGTGGAATCCGTTTGACGAGTATCGCAACCAAACTGTGCGCGAGCATTGTCCTTTGCCGATTGTCTAGCGCTCGCGAAGGACTTACGAGCGAGAATTAAGCCGGTTTCCGACCCGTTGGGGGTTATATAAATCACATCTTCGTATGACAGAATCTGGAACACAAGCACACTCACCACGCCCAAAATCTTAGTCCTATTTGGTCTGAAAGTGACATCTGACTAGATCAACCGCGCGGTTGCACGGTACGGCCTGTCATTGAAGAAAATCACCTATCACATCTGATCATTTTATGCGAATAGCCGAAGTAGAGGTCGTGCTTACGACCGCCTTCCATAAGAGGTTACCAAAAGATATGGTGTTCTTCAAGGTTCAATTCTGTTCTGATAATGCAAACACAAACCTTGGACGAATGTGCCTTGTTTCGGTTGCTACTTCGCGGTGAAGACCCCGAGATTGCATAACAGAAGGAATATAAAGAAGTGAAGTGAGCCATACCATTTAATGCTCTCAACCATCGGTTTGCGGGATATCGTGGGCCCCAATAGAGTAATCGTACTCGCCCTATTCAAGACAACTCACTTTAGGACTTTCATACCTTCTCGTTAGTTCAAGGACTGATGACCTTAACTCATCTTGCAACTGTCACTTATCTTATAGAGCAGCATGCACCGAAACCGTCGATCTGATGAAGCGTAAACTCGACCTTTCATCGATGAGTGAATGTCAGGCCGACACCACCAACCGAGCCTTCAGCAAACGTAACAATATCTCATTCATTTCTTAAAACTTATGTGCTTAATCCAAAGAATTTATCTGGATAGTTGTATTTCAATCTATTGGCGTTTTTAGTCTAAAACATCTGTAGCGCCGGCGTGGCATCGTTTATCGATCAAAAGTCAGTAAGACCGATGCTGAATTGAAGCTCAAAAACCTGACCGTTTAGGGCAGACGTGCGAATACCGTTGGTATTTGAACATTGATGTTTGCACACTATTACCAAAATCTGGCGAGAGAATTGTATTACCATGGACACTGGAGTGTAGAACTCGATCAGTCGAACAGACAATAAATTGGAATAAGGTAGGATGGTTGGAAAACAAGTTGCACGTGCCCCTCTACGTTGACTGTCTCGATGTGTGCTGCTCCCTGAGATAAGTGAAGGCAAGATGAGTTAAGGTGGCCGGCCACAAGTAGGCGAAAACGTGTAAAAAGTCGAAGTAGTTGGTCATTCTGAGTAGGTCCGGTTAGTTTGCCAGGTTGGGCCCAAGAGACTCCCAATCGATGACTATGGGCATAAAGTGGTACTGCATCAGAAAGGCAAGCGGATGGTTCACATATTTATGACGCAGCGAAGCAAGGCCTAGTTCCCAGACATTGTTAGGCCGTGTATAACATTCTTTTCCAAACCACACTCACACAATCAATCCTGAGCACTCCCGGGCCGATTGGGAAGTGTGCCGAATACTTTTGTTTTTGTTCCCTTGGGGTTGCCTCTGGTTGAGTTGATCCGACTACCTGAGTGACAACTTGGACTGTAGCTCTCAGCTGGGGGAGTTGTGCTGTCTATTTTCGTTCTGGCTCCCCTGCGCTTGTTTGTTGTTAACACAGCCAATGTCTGTTGGATAACGCTTTTCACATCGTCGTTGGCGCTTTTTCGATGACTGCTTCCGATTGGTTCGTTCGGCGGGGTCGATTACCCCCTCCATTCGTTGTGATGCACCCTCTTCTACAATATGGCTCAAAGCCGCAGTAAGAGGCGTTCCTAAATGTTTCGGATTAAATGTTGAAAATGTTTCGGATTCTCTATAGCCATTCAAACCACTGATCTGACCGGATGTTCATAGCAGAGTACTTCTTTAGAAACACCTGCGCTCGAATAAAGAAAGCAGCAAAGCATCCACAAAAAGGTTGGGCCAGGTCATGCAATCATAAACAGCACTACGAACCTTATCATTCTCCACCCGTCCCTTGAAGGAAATCAACATGCTATGGCGGCATCACAGTTGTTGCAGGTTCACAGGAACTGTTTTGGCTCCTGTCATTCGTGATGTGCTCACATCTGCAGCATTACCTCAGAATTGGAATTAAGCGTACAAGGGAGTCAAAGACAATGACCATACCTAATTGATTATCACAAACAGTGAATGCAAGCACACGCCTATGCGAGTCCTATAAAAGCACTTTGTGCTTTGATCGTGCAAAGCACATACGGTATCGCGACACCACAGTCGCCAAACCATCCAAAGCCTACTGAATTACCTGTGCATTGTTGCTCAACAAGGTTATATCGTTGGTGTACTGAAAATTGAACAACGTTCTCTGGGATGAGTTCGATTCCATCCCTCTGCTAGGCTAGAAAAATCATCCCATACGAAGTCCTACATGACAAAGTCGAAAATAAATGGAAAGACGGAGCAGCAGTTTCGTTCTAGCGAGGGCCAAGCGATGGCTTGAACATAGAGCCAGAAGTCGTTCCCCGTTTTCCAAATGACAAAATTCCGGATCAAACAGGTCTCCTAACGGCGCTCCATTCGAAGATAACCGGCCTATCTCGGCATTCACGTCCAACAAAAAGCAAGTGCTCAGCTTGGTTTATGTAATAGGTCGTGCAATTGTCGGAGAGATAACTGATTACCTTGCACAAGCTTCTAGGTTTCACTGTCCACAAGTGGCTATCGGTTGGGGTCCAGTCAAGCAATGAAGCCTCACAAAGGCTAGCAAGGTCAGAAGCCGCGAACTCACAGTTCTCAGAGAGGTGCACGTGAAATTTAACCGAAGGATAAAATCATGTTAATCGAGTAGCAGTACCAGGATATTGGGTGAGTATGGTGGACACAACACACAACGATGTCTAAGGCCCCTAGTGTACGAGCTAAACATATTTATTGTCCTATATGCATCGTCCTTCGCACAAGGTGACTAGCCTAGAGGCATCGAGGATGAAGGAAGCATCGGCCAGTGGAATCCCATGACAGTTGGACGCTAGCTGAAGTAAGACGCGGAAAAGATGCCACAGAATCTCCCTCAGAGGCACAACCGCTAGTACGGCCGACTGAAGTTCAACCTGAAGGAGAACGCGACAAGGGAGGGACAGAACTTCTTACAGAGATACTAACGGTAGTACGGCCGACTGAAGTTCTCAATGAATGTGAAATACTGAATAGGAAAGGAGGCAAAACAAGTTTAAAGAGAAACAAACAGCTGTGCGCAGTGGATGATCGTTTCCATGCATGTTCGAAGACTTAAGTCAGATGGTTTGGATTAGACCGACATATTCAAAATTGTGCATGTTATGGACTATTGTAGTACGGGGTTGTTCGGACCAGAGAAGGCTTTTTGTCAGACGATGTATCTTTACTCTTTGCATGATCAACTGTGACCTGCAAGAGGGGACAACTGTTCAGTTGAGTGATTCATTCACCTGATGTAAAAACCCTCTCGATTCAGAGGGATACGTTAAGAGGAAACGAGTTTATCTTGTTTGTGGGTCGCATTTGCTACCCTACAATACCACGGATAGACTTGTCGTGACAGGAGAGCTTCCCAGACGAAAATCCACCACATAATTGACGCCGTCGCTGGTTGTCCGCGAGCGCCTATTCGATCAGCTGGGCTCACCTTAAACACGACTGACTTCCAATTCTAGAAGCTGTTCTATTTTCTGTAACTCATTTAAACACTCGGTGGTATACTGTTCTGAGAAATCAGGTAGTCGGCGGTAATATTTGTACCTCCAGATCTCTAGGTGATGAAAGTTTAGCCCAGCTAACCATATAACAAACTCCATTTTCAAAAAGCCGGAATACTGATGAACAAATAAATAAGGTCCTGTGGTCTCAGGAAAACAAATTGTAAAGACCAGCAAGTATATGATGAACAGAGGCAAGTTGGAAAGGAAAAGAGTAGGCTTACATGATCCAATAGGAAAAGAATGTTGGCTGTGTCAACAATTTCGTCCACCTTGAGCGTACAGTCTAAATGAACCCGTTTTTCCACATCATGCATCATAAGAGTACCGAGCACGTGAGTGGCTTCAATCAACAACTGACGATATTCGGGTGATGAAACCATTGTTACAACACGTTCGACGGCTAGCGCAAATTTGTGCTCCTCCATGGTCATCTGAGGGAGACCGACAAGGTGCATGGAGAGAAGGCAAGAAATAAGGCACCACAAGATTAAGATTGGACGCGTGCATGGTAGTTACCGCTTGTGATGTCCACGAAAATTTCCTGTGAATATTTTTAAGCTCCTAACCCCACAGGGTGTATTTTGGCATCAGAAAATACAGAGAAGTCAATTCAATATGATATCACTCCCAGTTGAAAGTGTGTGACTTCGACCGGATAGGTGAAATCACCTGAATACGAAAAATGAATCGCTAACGGTATTCAGAAGTATCAAACTTAATAGGAGAGATATTGGGGCTTGGCATAAACTGTGCTCGTAAGCGCTAACAAGCCTACTTGAGCAATAGAAGCCTTCATTTACATAATATTCTATCCACAGTTATGATTTAAAAAACGGGACGAAAGTAAACAATTAGTGAATAAAAGATACCACGTTAACTCAGAAAGCGTTACATTTTTGACAGATTTAGAAGGGATTAAAATTTTCTATTAAACGATTAACAATCACAAACGACTTTATATCCACTACGTGGGTTTTCCCTCGTCTGGAAGACAGATGGGATGTTTTGTAAACGAAATGAACATCGACCTTCTCGTGACAGAGAAACAATGAAATGAAATTTACTATCAAATATGGGATTCACTTTCACTCAGCTTGACTAAAAACAGACATCCGATCATTCTAGGAAATACAGCAACATACGATTTACAGTAAATGGTACTTGTCGCCACATGCGATGAGAATTATTTCAACTGAAACATTCTGCTTGTATCCGTTGACCGCTTCCCTTCAAACAGGTAGGACAGCCTAGTCGGCGTTGAGAACGGCGGAAGCGATGAGGTGAATTATATCAACTGTCCCTAGTCTGCTACTTATACATAGTCATTGGCTGTTTAGTTATTCAGTAGGATCTCACGTTTTTCGAAATTAATAACACCGATTAAAACGAACTTGTAAATAGATCCTTTTTGCACATAAAGCAATATTTTGCTTTTTTTCGATTCACTTGTGATTCCTTTTAAATTCTAGATGACAACCTGTACAGCATCACAGGTAAGTTTAATTATGCTCAACCCTACCCCTTAAGCATGTGAACTAATCGGATCTATCTAGCTCTCCAGATAGAAGCGATCTTATCTATTACCGATTCAAGATTGGAATCAGAAAAAATAACATCGAAATGGGAAACCATAAAATGAAAATGGGGAACCACAAGCTTAACTTGAGAACAAAGGGATGCGGTAAACCTTTCTCGACTCTGGTGCACCTCATTGGCCAATTGACCGTATCAGTCACCAGTCCACGGTTGATCACCTATCTTCTCACGTTCCTTGTGAGAAGAACTAGGACCGATATCTGTCTACTAGCACACGTGACGTCTGTCCCAGTTTTTCTAACAAGAGGTGTAAGAAGACAGGTGATCAACCATGGATTGCTGACTGATACGGTCAGTTGGGGAATGAGATGCACCAGAAGCGACAGAGATACCGAAGCCTTTTGTTTTCAATTCAAACTTGTGATTTCAAATTTTCACTTTACAGTTCCTTGTTTAAATGTTATTTTTTATTTCCGTCTAGATGAATTAGCAACCACGAGATTTATTCCTGGGGAGCCTTTCACCGCTTTCAGCAGTCTAGACGAATCAAAATACCAGTGCATGATTTTGAAGGTGAGAACATGGTTTTTCTTCAGACATCCCGGTATACGATATCCATTAGAAACGCTTTTCACATGTAACGACAGTATTGCTTTCTCGGCGTTGAAGGCCTTGGGGATGCGAGGAACATCATTAAAAATTAATTTTTAAGACGGTCAGACATTTCCTTGTTCATAAGGAAGGAAATCAAAAGGATTGATTAATTATGCGCCGGGCAACTCCTATCAAATAACAACAGCAGAAGCCTGTCAATAGTTGGGCGATTATGGGTAGAAAACAAAAGCAGTGGGCACTGCTGCAGATTAAGAGAACGCAAACCGTGCAATAACATGACCAGATCGGTTCAGTTCAATTTTTACAAACATTAACCTCGCACAAACTTCCTCTAGTTTTAGTTGCGACCCCACGGCACCACCTACTTAAAAGAGAACAAAAAACAGGGGGAGACAGGCAGCAAGATAATAATTTGACCAAATAGCCAGAAGGGAAAAGTTTCAGATGCAAGAACGTTATGGACTGCAACACTGAGCCATATCACCTATTGTCACAAATCATCACCTGGGGAGGGGATTTTATGAACCCCAACCAGGCCGTCCAAATGCACTTGCATGAGCCTGTTCACTGAGTAAAGCATTCATACATTTCCCGGATGTAATCGTCTGGCCATCTCAAGCTTAGCATATGGGTCCGTCATAGAGGCAGCATGCCAATCTAGAGGAAATAGTGACAGGGCATCAAGACTTATTCTTCCAGTTATTTCCTATCCGTATCTGGTCATTTTCATGGTATCCTTACGTGCTCATATATTTCATTTTCCTGGCCTAGTATTCTGTTTTCCCGACATAGTACAACTGCTGATCCTGGTAGGACTCAACCGGGAGTTCAGGCAGGTTGCCTGAGTGAACCATGCTGAAGCACCTGAGAAATGAAGCTAAAGCAGAGGCAAAGCCGACTCCAGTGGAGGAACAGTTGGTGCAATTGATAGACAGGTTTGACGTCGCTGATGAAGCAACTACCACAGAGTTACTTTCCGTCTCCCATATTGCCACCTGAGCAATCTATGGTAGGCAAAAACTCCCCAGGATAAAGGAGTCAGGCGCAGTTGCAGCTGCGGAATTTCCCGCCTAAACGACATACTGCAATTGTGCTGTCCCTTCTGAACGGGGAAGCCTTTGACAGGGTGATGGAGGCCGGGGTTGTGCAAGAAGCGATCGATGAGAACATTCCGGAAGATTTGAAAGTTGCTTGACTTGTTCCACCTTCCAGTGCGATATCGACAGTGGTTAACAGAAGGCTATCAAGTCGAGGATGAAGATATAGTTTGCACCCGAGCTACGATATATGGTCATCCGAGCCTGGCTGGACGAATGTGATCCTGTAATAAGTGACCGCACTTTGGAACAATTCACAAAGGGAGTGAAAGCTCCCAACGTCAGAGAGAACTTGTTGACAGAAATAAACTGTTCTGGAGGAGAGATTGAAGACATCCTAAACGCTGAAAAAAGTCGACAAGGCGATGACACCAAAGACCGAACCATGTATTAGAATTAGGAGCAACTAGGACAACCGACGGACGTGGAACCCGCGGGGAACATACAGCCCTAGGCCGTGGGCACGCGGAGTTCACCCAAGGCCAAGGAGACTAATATCTATTCAGTTACCAGCCCTGACATCGAATATCAAACCTTGATGGCTGAGAGCCGGGTAAGTCAACAGACAGTTACCATAGCTCCAATGCAATGAACATTTCTGCTGAAAACTATTGTCCCATGGATGTTCCGAGTGTCTGCGGAGTTAGTTTTGGTGTAACAGTATTGTCGGGATTGATAGACACGTGCTTCATGTCCTCTAATTAAAACAGACGTACCAAAGCAGCTGAAACTTATTCGGAAAGAGCGGTGCTTTGAGCCACTGACAGCGGCTAATGGATCAGAGATTGTCAATATCTATCAGAATGCAACCTTGAAACATCTTACTTCTGTCAATCTTTCCGGTGACCCTCTTCAGTTTGGTCGCAAACCAAACAGACCTAGCTAGTTAGGATGCTGTCACTCCTTCTGTTCACCATACCATCAAATCACTGGATGAATAGAAAAATTTGTGACATTTTTTCACTTGCCTTTGATTGTTCTACGGTTCATGCTCGTTCAGAAACTAGAAGCAGATGGTTTATTCAAGCATCTATTTCATGCTTATCTGGTTATTTCAACGTAATTCAGAACATGTGACTGGGCCGGAAGGTATAAACACCGTTGATAATCAATTCCGGAGCTTGCCCAAAAGTTATTATTTCGTGTTAATCGAGTTCCTTAGGTCAGTCTCTGAAGTACATTGAAGAGGTTTCCCGCTGCTAACTGAGGATTTCCTAGACGTTTCAAGCATTTACGATATACCTGCTCCGTCTCATTGAAGTTCCCATTTATTGAAATATATTGAGTGTTTGTCCACTCATTGCCGGATATTTAACCACTTAATCACTCTATTGCTGACACAGAATCAATCGCTAGAGTAGATTTCATCAAAATCCTTAGGTATCACTATGAATAAAGGCTTGAAACAGTCAACACACACACACACAGAAGACTATTTATCCGCACAAAAAGATTGCAACACCTCAAATTTAAACAAGACATGATTTCCATCTTTGTCTTTCACTGCCAGTTTCACTGATGTATATGGAAAGGACTTCAGAATCTTCCGCCGGGGGTGGCCTGTCATCGATGGTGCATCTTTCATAGAACTGAATAGACTAATTAACAAGCTGTGCGATATGCATCTCACTGCGTGTAGAGGGCGTGCGTATAAGGCTTTTCATATCCGTCTATCATTCTCTATAGTATTAATCTTTCAAGATACCGTTCTTATGCCTCGACAACTTCCATCTTCGGTTTCACAGCCTTCCGCATAACTCCATAGAAATTCGACCTTACCCGAATTCTGATCAGCTAGAAGAGTTTCTTAGCTGACCCTCTCAGTAAACTTTCGGAACGGAACAATTTTTTTAACGAAATTTTTGTTTTCCATAACAATAATGACGTAGCAAATGCAACCAATCTTGACTGAAATGGGGACCATTTTCAAGAAGAAGTCTGCACGAATACAAATAATATGCAAAAAGATTCCATGAACGTCAGTTTTATACCGCCTCAATCTAATCTACAGGTCATTTAGGCATGACCGACTGTCACGATATAACGCTAATCAAACTCCAGTTATATTAGTAATCCGGCACTGATAAACCAATCAAACCAATAATAAAACAAAACCTTGCAATTTCACTGACACCCTGAGACATGACGACTTCTTATTTTGACCTTAGGCGATGCATAAGAAAATGAGAATGAAAAGAAGGAAGTTAACACAAATATAATCATGTGCTACATATAAATAATGCAGCTTGAAGGGAACAGGCAGCAGACACGGACTGTCATTGACGGCGCCGTGACCAGACAGGCTCAACGTATTGATGCGCGGTCACGAGGTAAACTGGTGTGACGCAATGGAGCAGTGCGACCAGCACGAAATTCGGACAATGTGCACTAGCACCGGAATGTGGTGAATCGATGCCCGAGTTAAACAAGCGAGGTAACATTAGTAGTGAATGCAACTATGCGTACGGTCGATAGAAATGTCACGTGGAAAATGCACTAATGGGTAAAATATCTCGGGGGGGGGGGAACGAGTGTGTTCACGGCCTGACTGTATTCTTGGTAATCCTAAAAATAACGGTGGCAGTGGGCATTTTTAGCTGGTTTTTTTTCTTAAGATTGCTGTAGCTGAATCTACAGAGGTTATGCAGAACGAGAGCCAGTTGGCATAAAAAAAACAAAATAACTTACGTCCTTCACCAGACGCGATAAACAACTGCGATGGAGTGATAGAACTACTAGGCACACAGAACAGTTCGGTTGACCGAGTTCATGTAATAGGTTTTCATACATTTGTGCCGTCATGTTATGTGAAACTACATTGCAGGATACGGTCCGATCGATCCCCTTACTGTTTATCACTTTTGTAAAGTAAAAATCCGATTTGGCCTGGAGGAGCAGGACAAACCATGTGAGAAAAAGAAACATTTACCTCTCTCGTCAAGCTGCTACACAATCGATGTCCGAAAATTTCCAAGCCTTGGACTCGACTAAGCACAATATAGACCCGTTCATAGAACCCGGGCGGAACACGATTCAGGGCACCGTCGATTTTGCGTCGACGACTCCATAGGTTACGCATCTCCATGCCCCGTAATTCACGCGCTTCCTCGCCCAACGAAACCCCGGCAAGTGACGGTAGGCGAGAAATCGCTCGAGAATGAACTGAGATTCGTCGTGCTGAGGCTGTAGCAACTGATTTGAGTTGTTCTCCTTTAGAGTTGAGCTATTCACGCGAAGGTGGGAGAAATTTTGAAACAGGACATCATCAATAGCAGAGAAAACACTAACCTTCAACTGATAACCAACAAACGTTGCGAAATCAACTTGACTTACTAACTGTAGGAAAGGGGACTGCGTAGTAGACTTCTGTGTTGTCACCATTGTGAATAAGCGACAGTGGTTAACAAAGTTAGATGGCGCATTTGTCCAACGATAAAAGCCATCAGATTCGGCGGAGGTTTAAACACAGGTACATATTGAGTCATGATGTCAGGTTAAGTGAACGAACAAGGAACTATGGTCTTGGTAAACTTCAGAATTACAATCCCGGTAAACAGGGCAAGTGGAAGCAGTTATGTGATATGGCTTTTAAAATAAATATCCAATTTCTTTAGAAGTAAAATGTACTTCGTTTTGAAAAATTCATGGTGCAATACCATGACGATAACTGTCATTGTTATTTTCTACGTCCTTCATAAATTCTCGGTTATTCGGACCCCTTGTTACACAGCAGTTCCCGTTTCAGATTAGACATAATACTCTGCACCAAACATTTTTTATATTACAAAAGTTTCGTAGAGCTCAAACTCTCCCAGTATTAGAACATCGGAGTGCTGTACTCGAAGCAGCATCGTCTTCTTGATCGGATATAACATCATTCTATCAGCTGACCGACTAACTCCGCTCAATCTCCGATTTTCAGTCCCTAGCCTTTGGTAGAGAGGGTTGTGTCGTTGTTCTTTTGCTGACGTTGCTACTTTATCTTTCGACTTCCAGAACATGGACCGAAACTTCCTCACTGTGTCTGTATGGAGCCAGCCATCTTCGTCAAGTTTTCATCTAAAAATGTCAAACTTCTGCCTGACAGTATCACAGTGTTGATTGCTATTATTTACTCGTCTTCAATCTTCCTTGTTCTCTATGGTCGAGATAATTGCAGTGGCTGTGTCGTGAATACCATCCACCTTGAATTCCCACTTACAATATGGCTTTGGTTATTTTAGCGTGAACACCTACCTTATACGTAATGAAATACAGGGAGAGACTGGAAAAGGGATAACGTAAACTTACCACCGTGGATTTCCGTCGGACGGGAGCTCGAGCTAGGGGAAGTGACGTGGAAAAAAGAGACTAATAAACAACAATCACATCGATTACAGACGGAAAGCCATCTTAGAACACACATATGAGGTTTTTAAGATCAAACGTGAAGACGAAGAGGACTACCATGCCAATTGAGTGGTAGAGCAGATCGAGAAACGTACAAATGGTTAGTGACGAGAACACAAACGACAGTCAAACAGAATTCCGAAGAGCAACTGTGGCAGATAAACGATTACAACTCCGTTGTGAAATTGTTAACTTTCACGATAGGGATCAGGGAAAGGATTCCATATCATATACCATTTGCAAATCAACAAGTGAGTTCAACCCACCCTTTGGTCAAGGATCATATTGAGCGAAACAAAGCGAAGGAAAGCCAGTACGGATCGGTTAGGATATTTGATGTTGAGTTGCGCTCGCGATACCTATCATGCACCAGTAATTCGTTCCACAAGGTCATGTTGTATAAAATCAGAAGGAAAAACAATCAGCTAGTTTCTTCTTGTTCATCCATTGCCTGAGCAACGGAGAAAGCCAATAGCACGGTTAGCCGAGAACAGTCCTATACAAACTGTGGGAGAATGCAAGGACCCGTGTAAAACTAGAACAAGGCAGATCAGTTTGTAAAAATGAGAAATGTACATGCCCACCAGCACTAGTTGGTTGAGTCCCGATATGCACAAACATGATGTTCAGAAAAGTCGATCATACACGTATTGAGCAAAAGTGGAATTGATTCCCACTACGAACCTTAAACTGGTGAGCCACAGATTGAGCACCGTGAGGAACCAATATATCAAAAGTGCACTAACAAAACGGAACAGTACATGCGGCGTATCGAACAAGGGACGTTGAATATAATTCAGACACATTGTCACTTCGGCCCGAAGATTGGACCTGATGGAAGTTATGCCACATCTTTCGAACAAAATTCTATTGTCGTTATTCTACTACACAATAATTCCGAATACTATGCACCCGTGAATGCAAACAAAAGCTTCATAAACTTTGTATAAACAACAAAGAATATGATATCTCTCTCGGACCAGGAGTAATTGCTGCAACACTAATTTCTAGGCAGGAGAACAAGATTAGTCTAACAATTAAAATGAGTGCTGGTCACAGCTCCGGTTGAGGGATTTCGTAAAATTCCGATCGTTCGTCTGAGAGCGCATCCCAATTCGGCCGCGGTGGATATACATTGCTGATGATTCCAAAGAAGGATGGAATCGTTGTACAGTGTTGCCGTGTTTACTTAATGGTCAGTTGAGTGTTGATATCACATGATGAATAGTTTCGAAAACCCGGACTGTTGGCCTTGGTGTCCGGGTAGCAAAATTCCAATCGAGGTATATATTGATCGCCCCAAATAAATTTGTTGGGTTAAGCTACTACAGAGACTCCTCTCCGTCACATACGAAACTAACATCACTGTTAGCAAAAAATAAGTCGGAAACACGTTAACAAGATGTGACATTATCTTAAACCTAGACACCTGAGTCACCCTAATAGTGCTTCGTTTACGATGATCGAACATCGATTAGATGAACATTACGAATGGATTAGATGTTGGGAAGGAAGGAATAACGATACTGGTGTGAGCACATGGATGCAGTCACAAAACAACAGGGAGCTAAGACACGCATACACATTCAAGCTTGCGAACATTGACAACGATAAAATCCAATCAACATTAAAGTGACTAATTTGATCACATAAAAGTGTGGTTGAGCAACATGCACAACAATGAGCTTGGACTGAATGGCACCCAGTATGGATGAAAAAGGCGGGCCTTGAGAACAACTTCGTTTCGATATTGAATATCCTGCCACTTCTTTGCAGACCACCGATTGCACTGATATGACCATGAAAATGGTTTATTTGCTACATGATTCACGAATCATGCAGTCAATCGGGCACATTAGCACAAAAAGGTGCGAGGACGCAAAAGATGGCTGATTACGATTAATGACAGTTGAATGTGGGCTTGAACCACCGCTAGGCGCCAGCGTGGGTGGCATTGACAAGGGTAATCGAGCGGACAAAAAGCTATTGGTAGGCCAAACAGCGATATGGACCTAAGAAGAGGACCTGGTGCATTTTAGTGAACAGCATGAAAATCCAATCACGTACAAAAGTACAGTCGATGCCAACAATAACGACAATTAGTACACTGTAGCGCGCGACAGTGAGGCCAGATGCGACCCACGGTTATCACTTACGCGTCCCTGACATGATATACTCGCACTCAGCGTCTCCGGAGGGAGCTACTGGTCCTGTATTTATATACCCAAGGGTAATACAGAAAATCGGTCAGATTCTTGGGTTAACGTGAACGAAACAGCAGAGAGTCCATCGATAAAAAGATCCACTAATCCGCGGGTAGACATTAATTAGGTAACTGATTTCACTGAGGAAACAGAGAATGAAAGTGTGTATTTTCAGGTGAGCGGAGACCCGTTCAGAGTCAGCAGTGCTCTTCACGGGCAGATTAGAACGAAAAAAAGAATTGTAAATAGACAAGGTACTTACTTTATAAAAGCTAAGCAGAAGATTTATGTAAAACAGCACAGAACAAGCATGTTTCCTTAAGAAGTCGAAACTCAAAAGACCGTAATTGACAGAAGTATTTTCGTTGCAAAAAACGTTCAGTATTATACACCATTAAGCAGCAAAAATACGTGGCGTCTACATAGATGAGGTTCAGGTCATTAAAACAGTAATCCGTCACCACCAAAGAATACCTCGGAAGAAACAGGAGCTGTTTACGCGCACCTGCCCAGAAGACTTTGTGCTTGTGGTGATGCGGACTGGCAAACACGAGGAATATGCACACCATAGTAGGTGAGAAAACAGTGTGTTGGAATAAATTAACTGAATGGAAATAAAGTCGATTACTGGAGTGGCTATCCAGATATATTTTGTTCAGTGCTAGTAACCGGAATGCAATATACCTCACTACAAGTGTGTACATCGGATATAAAAACACTGTTTCGGAGTTTGCTCAAACAAGTCTCGAAGAGATAAACGAACAGAAAGACAAGCAGATGAGCGAAAGAAGAAACTAATGTCCATAACGAAAAGTACTCAACAACGAATAAGTTCGAAATGAGTATCACAAAGGCAATGGCAGCAAGCATAAAGAATGATAAACTAACATTCTTCTCAGGAATTTGATAACTCGTATATGCTAGTTGTACCATCAATGCACCCAAATGGTGTATGCTCCTCGGCACTTTTGTTTAGCACTCCGTAATGTAGACTTATGAAAGAAATTATTGATATGAGAATTGAAATTTGATCTACTGCGGACATATCCATAGAGTACAGATGACAATGAATACATAGAGGAACATTGGACAGAGAATTTGGAGCATCTCTTTGGTGCTCA
The DNA here is from genome assembly GCA_008360955.1 of Fasciolopsis buskii. Classification (NCBI taxonomy): domain Eukaryota; kingdom Metazoa; phylum Platyhelminthes; class Trematoda; order Plagiorchiida; family Fasciolidae; genus Fasciolopsis; species Fasciolopsis buskii. The sequence continues at coordinate 403,068 of LUCM01008723.1, read as the reverse complement.
GTGAGCAAAAAACCGTAATCCTTCAAGTGGTCGTTAAACAAACTAGCACATGATAAGAGACCTGTCCATAAAATTCAGATCATAATAAAATAATCCAGCAAGTGAATTGACAAAAGGAGCATATCTAGCAAAACTTAATCGGCATAGACACTGGCGAATGTAAGGATGCACATCTTGTGCAATGTTTTTTTACAGTAAATATATACATATATATATATATATA
>LUCM01008723.1:385536-401769 GCA_008360955.1 Fasciolopsis buskii | reverse complement strand
AGGTGCAACATCATGTGGTGAAGTTCAACAAACCGTTCAGAGCCTGCCCGGTAGCGTAATGGCTAAGGCGTTCGACTCAGAATCCTTCGTCCCGGGTTCGCGTCCCAGTTCGGGCGCGGTGGATATGCACTGCTGATGATTCCTAACAAGGATGAAACAGCTGTACAGTGCTTCCATGGTTTCTTTATGGTGAGTTGAGTGATGATGTCACATGGTGAATTATTTCATGTAAAGTAAGTTCACGTGACAGGGCCACGAGGTACAGGACGACAGGTAGATTTCCTGGATATCTGTGAGACCGAAATCGGATGGAAGGTGAGTCAAGGCGACCAGTCAATAATACAGCTAAAGAGCATGAAACCCTGAAATGTTTGCAGTGGGTCGAGGTAGTTTACTGGGCTGTGGTCCCCGAGATACCTCAGAACGATGGTTGGACAAAATAGGCGACTCGGCTAAGGGCGACAATTAGTGGCGTTCTTTTATGCTAGGTTTATCTCCTTCATATGGTTTTTTTGATCGATTGCCTTACACTTTCTCCCATCATTTATTGCCCAGTTTTCTTTGGAATACATGGTGCAGTTAGTTAGAAACCTACAGCGGGGCACATAAGCACAAGGTCAATGGATACAAAAAACTGCAAAATGGGAATCACAGAGGGGTTTCTTAATCGGAAGGTTAATCAACGGTGCAGATCAGTTTGCGATGCACTTATTTGAGAAAGCAAATCAGTAAGCGAGGTATTCCATGTGAATAGTCCTTCGTCAACCAAATGCGCATTACATTAACCAAATTTTCAAGTTCGACCGATAAGTGCGAACGAGAATACCTGAGTATACTCCGCGGTTCAACAGTCGCCTATGATGACACATTTGAGAAGTTCCTCTGCTATTATTTCGCTATTTCTATCATTAATGCACCAGTAAATCCAACGAACTTATGCACAGTTCCCAATGGTCACATCCGATTGAAACGCTGTGCCGCGCATGTGTCTGACGTGAGTGATCCCACCTAGACATGGACAACGTAACTTGACGGCTGTAAACATTACCTAAGCTTACTGGAAAGATGATGCCATTTGTTCCAGGTTACATTACTGAAGACTAACTAGCTCACTGGTTAGGAAGTTTTTCTTTCATTGAATAAACTACTGAGGGCCTTGCCTCTAAAAATAAAGAAAATGGGACTATCCGAAAATAGAGATTTCACGCTTACTTAGGTTTTTTATGATGGATGTCATAATTTCGAATTTCGATTTGCATCAAAGTGGATTTTGATACTAAGATTATAACAGACATTACGTTAATCGAGCACTAGCCGGAGTAAGCCATCTAGAAACTGACTGATCTTGAAATGCAAATTATCTCAAGAATATCAGGTGGTATAATCGAAACATGAACCTTTCACACGGAAAACAGCAAATCGAAAGCAGTAAGCTGTGACGAAGAAACAAGCAACGCGATACCGATTAGACGAAAATATGGCTCAAAAGGAGAGCTCATCAAATGAACTATGTTAACTGTTACTCACTGGTTTTCACCATTCGTATCTCCTCGCCACTAAGCAGATTTTGTAGCAAACGTTTCATATCGAACGGGCTCATGGAGAACAATACGTGCAAGGAGTCTTCCGCACTCAGACACATGGTTCGAGCCAATTCAGTGCCCATCATTTGAATGATCAATCCGATACGGAGTCGGAGTATGCTGGCTAGCTGTTGTGGTTTTGTACGAGCTAGCATGGACAAATAGATGAGAATCTCCTATAAAGTGAATACAAAGTGAGATGAGTTGACTCCGGTAAACTGGAACGTATTCAGAATTGCGTGCATAGGCAAAAACAAACCAGTTTCAGCGTGCCAAACCTGAGTAGCCGCAACGTGTAATCTAAACCAAAATACAGTGATATTGTCACAATGTTCTATGCGATCAAACAGTCGTGAATCTTAGTTTAGGAACCTTATGTTATGGTTCAGAAACCAAACGCTACGGTTATTGAGAGCTACAGGACACCGTTAATTTAGTGCATGGCTCCTCCTAGACGGTGGTGTTCGTTAAGTTACAAAAAAGGTCAAAATTCCTCGATTTTAGCGTAAACAAACTAGCCGGAAATCCCGACCACTTAAGGAATGGAAATCTACAACCTTTAAGAACAGTCTTACCAACAGATGTGTGGACAAGCACACAAGTATTTCCGCCGGGAAAAAGCAAACGGTCTCTATGAGAGGATACAGAACAGAAGATCACGAATCGGCAAACTAAGTGCATTTGACTCGCATGCTTATTTAATAGGGAGGAAAATTTCTTGGATTCCAACAAAGACAAATAAACATATTTGGATTTGAAGGTTTTGTTTAATTCAGACAGTTTTTCCTCATGAAAATCCAAAGCTGGATTTAGAAAACCGTAGTTTTACAGACAAAGTTTACGCCACATTCAGCTTTTTTATGACATGCATTTATACATGACTGTGGTGGAAGGAGCATGCCCTATAATCACTACGGCCCACAACGAGGACGGGGAAGCGGAAACCAAGACCCTGAAACTTGGAATGGCACAGAAGTACGTAAGCTCCCATTTGGTCAAGCGTGCTAACGAACCAGTTACCACCAAAGTAACCGGCGAATCTGGGATTTAAAGCTCTGCACTTTTTGGCGACAGACCCCTAATCCACTCGATATGTCCCGCGTATCCGGGAGCACGTAACAGTACATACCAAATTCTGTCGCAGGTAGAAATCAATTAGGTTTTAACAAGCAAGCAACCACTTCAGACGACCACTAAATAGTGATCCAAAAAACATAAGAAAGGTTTTCTTAGTCGGTTAAGATCATATGGATCACTCGTCTATCACTCCAAAATGATTAAAGGCTGGGATCCCAGATCCGCCGGTCACTGAAGGTAGTCGACGACTCACAATTGCCCAAATCGTTACCGTACCTGACTTACTGATATAGACAGTGGCGGTGGTCAAGCGGATAAGGTCGTAGTCTTCGGAACTGAGGGTTGCGGGTTTCAATCCTTTCACCACCAGCTGACATAACTATTTAGCAGCCATCTGTTGGCGGCGGCCCTCATCATGAAAAATGTAAAATTTCGTTTTATTATTAAATAAAGAAAAGACGACGAAGATATGAGCATTTTCCGAAGATTTCGCAAAATGCTCCAAGGACTGTTCGGATTTTCGCACGGTGCACGGCACCAATACTATAGATTCGAGTCTTGATCACATTTTGTTCCATATGAATGAAGATATTCCCTTCACAGAAGAAGGACGAGGCACCCAGCCGCAATTTACTGGATTCCAAATTATGGGGTGCACAGGGAGTGGATTTACACAGCGGAAAATGACAACAATCCTGCAGAAGCGAACAAACAGAACATAGTCTAAATGCACAAACGTACTTTTTCAACCGCTCTGATCGACAGAAAATTATAACAACTGCAACTGTTAACGGTTCACTGACATATCCTTCAGTGTTTCCAACCACCTAGCTGACGGGTCTTTTGGACCCCAACTTCTACAATATGCACCCGATCATTCCATCAAATCCTGACGAAAACACGTAGACATCGGTTATCGAACACCTACAGGCGACGGATATCACACCCCAACCATACAACAGGACTGGGCGCGCCGCGACTCAGTAAACAGCCTTTCAACTTCAAAAAAATACCAGACCGACACCACAAGTGTTTCAGTCCAACGTATGCCGCCCGAGCCTTGAATAAATGCGCGCTTTCCTCTACTGCTGTGCCGCCATCCTTAGCCACAACTGTCAAGTTAGATGAAACGTTTCACAGTCGTTAGTTCCTCTCCATCCAATATCAAGTTCGGAATTACTATCGTCCAGTCATGTAACAGCAACTTCAATTTTGAAGGTGCAATGCACATGCCAAACCGAGTGACCGATCTCGACGGTTTATTTAGTGCCCATTGTGCATGGTCCGCAGATTCAAACAGCCACAGAACGTCATCTGCGTAGTCTAGGTCGTATAGCTTCCCTCCATTTCCCAGTTCGATTCCTACATCCTGGAGACCTACTAAAGCATCTTCCATCACCTCGTCAATGACGGAGTTGAACAAGACTGGAGAGATGGGACACCCTTTTCGAACGCCGCTAGTCGTTTCGAATGAAGTTGATAGCTCATCGTATACTCACACCCGACCACAGGTATGCAAGTACAATGCTCGCAACAGGTTCAAGAACTTCTATGGCATACCACTCCGAAGGAGAGCACTGAATAGAGCCGTCCGTTCCACTGAGTCGAGCGCGTCTTTCAAGTCGAGGAAGACTACGATCGTAGGGCGGCGGTGCGTGTGTGTGTGTATGTGGAGCGTTTCGAGCAACTGTAGGAGAGTGAATATCTGGTCGATGCAACCTCGACGTGGATGAAGTTCCGCCTGCTGGTTCGCGGATATTACTTTCGCGTATGGGGGTCAAACGACGCAGCATTATCGAGGTCAACACGTTACGGACTACCGGAATCAAACTAATTCCACCGTGATTGCTACAGTCAACCCGTGTGCCATCCTTGGGGATGGATACAATCAGTGACTCACCCCACGATAACGGAATACGTTGCACGCTCTAAATATTAGGAAGGAAAGAGGTAATTGGTTTTCTTAGAGCATCTAGACCCAGTGTGAAACGAACCGGAGAAGTTCTTCAGGACAGGCTGCTCTCCCCCTCTTCAGAAGCCGAATATTCCACTCCAACTTCCACTTCCGTTCGGGGATCAAGTGACACCTCCCAAGGATTTGCAGCTGGAGACGTCGAACTAAATACGTTAGCGTGTGGCCAACTAAACTGATCCTTGAAGTAAACCAGTCCAACGGTCCAGCCTTTGTTGTCTACCATGGATGAGATCTCCAGTCCTATCGCACACGACTTCACTAACCGAAGTTCGCTGCTCACCGGTGTCGCGCATAGGCTTAAACAGTCTTTGACTGTTACCTGAAGCGGCTGCTACTTCCATCTCTTCGGCAAACGTAAGCCACCAATTTCTACGGTTATCCTTAAGGTTTTTTGTCACTTGAAGCTGCAACTGCCAACAGTTTATTCTCTAGCTTGCAGTTAGGGAGCAGGTCTTATTGATCCATTGGGATCGGCGACCCTTGAGAGATATACTTTTGGATGAGCGCCAGATCCAGGACCACAGACAAAACCTGATGCCCCATCAAGCAGCGTGCTTGATTTTGTCCCGACTCGACGTACGTGGTCCAGTACCATCTACGTTTCACAACAGAACTGCGCAAACGGTAGTTTGCCGCATAATGGTCGATCTGACTCAGACTACTCGTTGAGTTAGAGCGTCATATCGCTGTGCGACGCAAACTGCGTCGAAAATTCGTGCCAGACAGGAATAAATGACTGTCCAGACAAAACTGGAGAAGCACATCCGCATTATCTGTTCGCTGAGCAGGCAAGGGGTATCGCCCACCTAAACAGGCTCCCGATATATGCAGTTTTCCAAATTGTGCATAAAAATCACCTGCTACCACTACAATGTCAGAGCATCTGCTCTTCCGAACAAAAGTGACAAGTTTTATATGTCAGCGCTGCAGCCTGTCGGGTCATATGCCGATATGTCAAATAAGCCGCGCTTGGCATAACTATCCTTCCGAACGCCGACTGAGCCCTGCAGTCTCACGGCGTTCAAACGGCTGTTAATCGGGATCCAGTGTACAAAGGGCCGCTTCAGCCTTCTCGCTTAAGACTATCCCTACTGCGCGTTGACCCACAGCTTGAGCTGCTTCGTCTCCTGAAGTGTGCAAGAAATACCTTGACGAGACATTTGGCGCAGTTAGTTGAATTACTCCACTAGAATCCGGAATTCGTGTTTCACTCACGCAGCAGACATCAATCAAAAGTGAGTCCACTGTCAGACGTGAACATGTCTGTTGGCCAGCCTGCATGTGAGTGCGCACATTGGAGGAACCGAGCTTCACAGGCTGACGACGCTTGAGGAAATGTGAGCTGTCAGATTGAAAACCACTTATTACACGATGTGACAATGAACCGTTGCAAGTATCGGGCGTGTTATCAATGGGAACATTATGATTAGGCAGAGCGGGACAGAAGAGACAGGTTGAATAAAAGAGTGGGAACTCAGAGCAGTAGCATACTTATCACTACCCACCCCACTTGCGCTCGATGCAATGGGCAGCTCGGTCCTAATAATCTGCGCGACGACCGATGCAGTATGGAATTATTTGCAGGCGTGTGACTCATGGGGAATAATGGACGTGCACTGCTAGGGAGTCCAACCGTTAAGCAGAAGAACGATCAGGGTTCTCAACCAAAGCCTTTGGTTCTGACAAGAACCTGACCGCAAGGCAGCGGAAATAGCTGAGTGGAAGCCCATCTACTTGGATCAATTATTCTTCCAATCGTTTTTCCGACTGAACTGCTAACTCATATCGACCCCCAATTTGGAGGACTAGGGGACTACTTCGTCAGGCCTCTATCCATTGGCCTTCCAGGCATGATTGGATCTTCTGCTTGAGATAAGCCACCCTGTACAGCTCGCTGGGTCATGGGGGCACGTAGGCCATCAATCCACGTCAAGGTGCAGTCTCACTGTGTTAGACTATTCATAATAAATTCTTCCCGTGCAAATACGCATGCCTTTCACTTGTAGTGATCACTGAATTCAGGCTATCACGCAGCGGGAAACGAACTCATACACAAAAATAAGCATGTATGAGCGTATAGAAAGCGCTGTGATCCGTAGAACTCCCCTACGTCATTTAATCATATTAGCAGCTAACGAAATAAGTTTTGGTATACACAAGTCATTGGTGAAAGGTGGTTATCACGTTTAGTACCCGAGCTGGATTGAGTCTCAGTTGGAAGATAGTTTTAGAAATTCGTCAAATATTGGCGAATCTGAATTGCTACATCCACCGTGTAAATATAATCCAAGAAGAGTACACAGATTTTTGCTTCGCTTGGCAGCTCTGCCATCGTTTAACAGTTGGCTTGATTTCACCCGGTTGGAATAAACCCGGCAATTCCATAGAACAACAGCAAAATATTCACAATAGGCTACCAAATCGCATTGATGGGATAGAATCCACACGTGGTGCGTCCGTTTGGAACATGCATTGTCGAGTACCTGTTTACTCTATTTGAGCCTGGCCTTTAAAAACAGGTTGAAGGGACTAAGTGTTGACCAGAGGCCACTAAACGACAGAAAACCGGCAGTATCAGGGCTCAACCGAGTAATATAGATTGATGGAAATCCACCTGCCTGCTGCTTTTCCAAGTGTAAATCTCTTTCCCATGCGCGAGGCAAAGTTGACATATAGGCGATAGAAAAATTAGCATGGAATGAATTAGAGGTCCGATTTTCAATATGCAATTTATGGGGGATAAGAAAGAAACTAACAATTTATGGCTGCAGATGGAGAAATAAATATAATCAGACTAGACGGGTATTTATGTGCCGTTCAACAGACATGCTAACCAAATCTAGTCATACAGTTAATGAAAAACCGATGATCTACACAGGATGCAATAAGTTTGTATAAACACTGATATCCACCGAGTTTCAAATTCTCATGGTTTTTGTGGGCCATTCATACAACAAATGGACATGGATTATTCATCCGGAATGAACTATTTGACACAGTAGTGTGTGGTACTACTGCGGAAATGAGAAAATGTCCCAACAGCGGGACGCGTAGCAATGAAACGCCCAACTCTTTTAAACTATTTTTATTGTCACAATATGCAATGGCAATGATCAAGAAGCCGCAATGAGTTATATGCAAGCAACACCCGCACGTATTGAAACATGCCTTATTTCGTGAACTAAACAGCTGACTTAAGTCAAAAAGTGATATGCCGTAGGGAAACAAGCATTTGCCAAAATCGTGGCTGTCAGTGGAGTTAGAAATGAGCTGAAATTTGGGTTTCTGTGAGTAGCCGAATCGTCGGCTCATTATTAATTTCAAAGACAATGTTGTGTTGTCGGGAGATATACATTGCCACAAACGGACAACTTGTCTTAAACACTTCGGATACAAATAACACGACCAGTATTGATTCGTTTGATCAACACCCATTAGGGACCCGGTGCAGGGAGGCATGGTAACTGGTACGACACCAGGTAGAACAAAAAACAACTAGGGGAGCGATTTTCCGGGGACACTGTGGACATCCAATTAACGAATCCCCTTTTAATGAATACTGAAGGAGTCGTCCGATGGTATTCGGGCAAGGTTCGCCATAATACCGAATGTCTTTTGTTTACTTACATAACAGTACATTCTAGCTTGAGTGACAAAGACAAGCTTCTCAATCAGAAGCCCTACTAAGACCCTTAGTATGCTAGACTTCTGGTTTCAACTGATCAAATGGCTAATGATGTAGAACAACGGTTACTGCTTTCCAAAAAGGTTTAGTGTCTGTTCTCTTTCTTCTATTTTCCTGCTCAAAGTACCCCACCCTATCACGGTCCATTTAAGGGGGTCATATCATTTCCATCGAAAAGTCATGACTAGTAGTTCTCATCTAATGACAGAGTATGAATATCATGACAAATTAAACGCAAAATTGAGTTCCGAAAGCTACACAATAACATGACTTTTATATCATTCTTTAACTGATATTTTCTTAACTGGCCTTTCTTCGGAAGGCAAACATGCATAAATCGTCGGTCGTTAGAATTTGTGATTGCGACCCTAATCAGGATCTCCCGATTGAGAGAGAGAGGGACAGAGTCAATTAAATTTGAATCACTGAACCGCAAACTCTCAAACAAGTGCTGTTTTTGGTCGCTATGTTACGGCCGCCCGAAACGGAGAAGAGATTCGCTTCGGGCACCTCACTCAGTCTCTCTGATTTGGAAACCAAAAAAGGGGTACTACAAAAGCTTGTGGATTCTTCGTCCACAAGACCAGAACCGGATAACTGGAGTCAGCAGTCTGATCTGAGACTTACAAAAAATTTGGATTTAGAAGAAGTTTAGAAAAAGTTGTAATCAGTTTCCATTAACCGGAGTAAACCATCCAGAAAATGACTGATATTGAAATGCAAATTATTTCAAGAATATCAGGCATACTTCGCCCGCCGTCTGCACCAGATGGAATCATGTTCCCGGGTTGATGTAGTTTTTTACACGGCAGCACCGACCGTTCCGCTGAGTTGGGAGAAGCACTTGAGAACGAAACAAAAGACAACGGTCTCGTTCGCACAGAAATGCGAGACTCGTGAATGACTAAAATGTCTCATTTCCGTATGACAAGGACTATTGATGCATCGAATAAATAGTCATTATATTCATCAGATTTCTGGCTTGTTTTCAACTAGAATCACCGAGAATACTGTTCAAAAAATACACAAATCCCGCTATTCTCAGGAAGAGATAACTGGAAAAAATAAGGGTTGAGAATAAACCATGAAAAAGATAAATATGACAACAAACCTGAGTGAGGACATTCATCAAGCTATCCTCGCCACACGCTTTTTGGATCACATGAGCAATCTGATCCGGGGTCAGAGGTGCATCGATCACAATCTCCCGAGGTTCCGGGGGCAAACCAACTGTGACTTGTTTCTGTAGCACCAGGATATCTGTCAGGGCTTTGGCCAACGAACCTGCACGTTTACCCAACAACCCGGCAGTGTAACGTAATAGAAACCATGACGTAGCTTGACTAGCTCGTTCGTAGACCTGAACACAAACACACAGAGAGATGCGTATCGAAATGAAGCTTGTGATAACCATTAACTAGCGCTACAATTCAATTATGAATGGACAGAAGAAAATTCAATGATTTTGCGAGACAATTAATAACCTTTTACGATACAATAGAATCTCCTGAGCTAGTTTACCGTGTGGGCAGCGGCCGTGATTGGTCTCAAGAAAAAGAATCAAGCGGTCCCAAAATGGAAAAGTCATACCTCAGTGCACTTCGGTAGTCAAGTGGACTAAACGTGATCAGCCTCAAACCTGAGGTTTGAATTGCAGATCCGTCAGCCCTTTTGGTAATAGGCGGCAATTAGCGTTCGCCGAGTCCGTTACCACACTTCACCTACTGCGGGCTTATGTGGTTTTATACCACTCCAAGGTTTGAGGTCTTGATTGCCGGTCTTTCTTCGAGTAATGCCGAAGCCCCCAAGAGACCATGCGGAATACTCCTTACACCATACTTATGCTGTAACTAGATAGTGAAGACAAGAAAGCCTGAAGTAATGACCCTGTAGCTTACAGAGGTATATACAGGGAATGATAGTCTTGTCTCAGCTGTCCCGAAGACAAGCGAAGCCATTTCATTGATTGTCAGTGATCTCGCAATGATGGACTGTGATCGGCAAATAGCAATCGACACAAACAAGCGAATGCAATCTACTCGTGGCAAATCGCGAAGGCATTTGGATGGCACAAACAGAGACCGATATCTTACTGGTTATCAAATGCCAGATGACAGGGTCGTGACTCGACGGCAGAAATGTGGGAAAACAAATAGGCAGTCAGTTAGTAATCCGTGCCAACCAATCAGCGTGAGCTGCTTTTGTTACATTACGAAGCGATTTTAACCAGGTGGAGCAGGAAGCCAACTAACAATTAGGAGATGAAGCGGGAAATCGATGAACTATGCGACGGTTACATAGGCATAGTTGTGCGCCTGTTATTTCAGTAAATATGCGGTTTCCCTACTAAAATCAAATTTGTGCAGGGCTCGACTTAGGTTTCTCTATAGAGCAACTGGGATTGTAGCTGGCCAGCAATAGACGCGATTGTGGATTAGGTTCCAAATAGGAACGACAGGTATTTTTCATAGAGACAACCCTACGTTTTCCACGATACCGGCCAACGTGAGCTCTCAGTAAACGAGCCAGGCGACGGAGAACCACCGCTTACCATCACATCGACCGCTATTTGTGCAACTCAGACTAATGACCTTTAGGGTGATAAACTTGTAGAACACCGAACAACTATATGCAAAGACAAACAATTGCGTACAGTGAGAACAACCGAACGAAAAGTGTGAACTTAAAACGAATTAAAAAAAACAACGGGTTGCACAACAAGAACCCCAGAAAATATTTAGTAACCATTTTACTTCCATTTTTACTTGCTAAACAACAAAGGTGCAATATTACAAGAAAGTCACCGCGGACATTGAAGGACTGCGGAAGAAGAAGGAGGTGGAGGTGGGGCAGTTGAATTCGCGACCTTGACAATCAAACTCCACCACGTTGGCCCTGGATCACCCCTTGTTTACGTATTGAAATACGTCGACCATGAAGGTAAACCTATTCATATGAATCAATGTTTTAGTCAACTTGTATCCCTGTCCATGAATCGATCCCGATGAGTATGACAGAACATCAGTTACCGTAAGAAATCCTAAAGGGTGGGGAAAACAAGGCAGACGCGTTGACAAATTTGTTTGTTACATGCTCAGCACACGATTGTAGAGGAGTGTGGTCCATAGACAGTATAATTGAGTGAACGGCGGCGAAATTGGCAGTCATGATCTCGAAATTCGAGTGCACATGGGACCACATAAAGCTCCTCCGTGTGATAACGAGTCATGCAGTGGTGTGCTGAATGGGCGGAGTGCCTTGGGTAGATTTGATGAATCGTTAGGTCGAAAATAGGTCAGAGCACGGATACGACTCTGACGATAGTTTATGGTACATCGCAAATGTCTATCTAAATATTGAATCTGTTGATCATGTGGAACATAAGATAACTAACTTTATGCACGTATTTCACAACTCCCGGTTTCCAGGGTGAATGTTCATTCAGTTTGTTTATTCTCAGCACTCTTAGTTTCAGCAAAAGTAATAAGGATCCCTTAGGTAATCATTTATATTCTGGTGCCATGAGCTATCCTAACAGATCCGCCGCCGTATAAGGCCCGAATCGAATAACGCATATGAGCGTACCGGTGTACGAAACCTCTTAAGTACGTCCATGAATGAATATCACGCATTCGACGTTGACGTTTAACAAACTATTGACACCTCCGGCCCCCGGTTAGCATAATGGCTGTGTTGCATCCAACAACTGTTAGCCTCGAGTTCTCACCCGATGGATGCGTGCTTCTAAGAATTTCTGGCGAGCATGAAATAGCTGTGCAGTGCTTCCATGATTTTTACCGACTAGTTAGATGTTAACTTTCCATAATAAGTTATTGGGAAATCACGTTGAATCCCTGCCATTGAAAACTAACAGTCTACGAATGTCATATGACTCTCAACACTTCTGTAACTTGATTGCGTTGCTCACACTGAGTTAGTCGGATTATTTCCTCGTTTCAGACTAGCTGGCTGGTGAAGCCTGCAACCGTGCGCCTGTTGCGTCAGCGATACCGACTGTTACGTGACTTTCGTGCCATCATGGCCCCTGTACACGATATACCCGAAAACACATTCCAGTGTTTATGAAACTCCATACGTTAGGAGTCTTCTGGAGTGTTGCACAGTAGTCGATTTCACACGTCCGTATGGCTGGCACTAACGCACTAGAAAACAGAATATCTACGTACACTGTGTATTGTCGATAAATATGAATCTAAAGACGTAACTTGAGAGTGGTATTTTACACCGGTTTGAAAACAAACATGGTGTCAGTGCAACAACATGTAAGTAGAACTTTACTAAAGTGGGTAAAAGAGAGGAAAATGGTAAACAACAGGGAAACCGTTTTTTGCGTTTTCACCGTACACATTTTGTGATCATTTGTTTTATTGGTGCATTTGTACGGGGTACGAGTTTTACAGAAAGTTGAGTACATCATTCACGGCAGTGAATTCGGTTATGAGTAATATCTCTCCGCGTCTCCAACGAATAACAACCCTCATCTTTTGGGCCCCAACTCAGAGGGCGGGAAGCACCAACCGTAGCCAAAACCGACACTAACTTCATGTCTCTAGGCCAGGAATGTCAACGATACTGGAACATGTTCAACATTAGAAAAACGGTTAACCAATCCTCCAAAAAGGGCCGGTTATGTTAGTTTAGAAATCGGTACACAGGACAGGTGAACTATGGTTCATCAAAGTAGCCGTCTGATAACCCTAACTTATTTCCGAAACCAAGCCACGCGAGAAAATGTTGCACGGATATATTTTCGGAAATATCTGCGCAGGATGTCCTGACCGCACTAGATTATGAAACTGCGAGAGCATGAAATGTAACCAACCTCTTTAAGTAGCGTACGGACATGTGCAGGTTGAGTGGAATCGATTCCAGTATCCCAGTCGAGTCCCTGGAGCTGATGCAATCGTCCGAGTATTTCAGCCTGTTCTGCCAAATTATCTGTATGAGTCAGTCGTGCAACCAGCTGTTCCGGAGTCAGAGAGCTAAGCCAATCCGGACCGGGGTTGTTCGCGCCAGCCTGACTGCCACCAGCTGCCGATGGACGTCTACTATGCGTTGCAGACGAAGTGCGGCTGCTCGAGATACCAAGGTAGGTGTTGGAATCCGACTGAGGTTGAGCAGATCCATGTGTCTGTTGTCCGGGGATCGGTGTGCTCTGAGCGGGCAGTGAATGTGTGTTGATTGCGTTGCTATCCGGATTGAGCAGGCGTCGTAAGGCTGATTTCGAAGCGTTACAAGTCAAATCTTCATTCTCTGTGCGTTGTTTGAGCAAATGGGGACCGCTAACAGCTGACGAGTAAAAGGTAGTTGAAATATTATGCGATCTGGTGCAAATGATTTGACAAGCACAACAGAAAACGTTCCTGTTCCTTCCAAAGGCTAAGAATACTGATTTATTGCAGGAAATAGGATATAACGAAAAAATGCTGTTCGGTATGTACTTTTTCGTGAGGTCCTATCCCAAATATGTAATTTTACAATATGTATAAACTAAAACAGCTTTCGGTACTTTGTCGGTTGCGTTCTTGCAGTCAAAATTTTCCCTCTTCTATACGGTTTTCAACTTGTTATTGCAGCGTTTTTTACTATTTCTTGTCTTTCCGCTGCATTTTGAGCAGATGGTGCTATGAGGTGGAAACCAAAACAAGAGCATGTTGCAAAGTTACTGGTTGTGTAAAATGAAACTGGAAATCTGATGTGAGCATTGCTGTCGACAAGCGTCGCCGGAAATCAACGTTCTGGTCTGATGAAGTGTGAGATCACTGAATGATCGTTTGTGACTTTGAGCAAATTGAAAATGACTTTAATGATAGCAAATAACGGAGTACAATGGAGTCTATGTAGTAACCCACTCACATCCGGTTTTTGCATAAGCCGGTGAATTCATTTGTCCTCAACAATCATTCCTTTTACTATTAATCACATATTACCGTCCTATCGGCATGAAGATACTATCGTGCTAGGTTACCTGGAATTGAATAAGTAATTCCAACAGAACGTTTCACACAGAGGCAAACAGGCTCATTCAGCGGTTTTCGGAGAGAACACATTTGTATTTTCCTTGATGACTGGTGCCTGAATATCCACGGTCAGAGGACCACTTCCGTACCTATCATTAAATCAAAGAGATGGAGCTGGTTTCACCAGTGTGCTGAGGTTCCCCTCAAATACGTTTGAAATGTTTATTATCCTTCAAAAACTTTAGGGCGCTATGACGACTGCATTTTAGAAGAGAGAATACCAAGCAACTTCCAGCAAGATTTGCATAGCATCGAAATCAGGTTTGCATTAACCCTGATCTAGTCAAATAACTCAAGCCAACGACAGCAACGCAATTAGATGAAAACTAAAACCATCGTAATATTCGCACCAATGTCGAGACGTAAAACCCTGGATTTGTGCTAAATCTCTGTTCCCTCTTGATAATGAGGCGAGCGTTGCGGGCATGCGCAACAGATACCAAACACCGCAACCTATTCTGATTCTGTGTATGTTTGAAAGACTTAACCCTAGCATCCAGCAACTTACGCCTAACCCTTTAGTTGTACACAGAATTCTCCTACCATATTCTACCAATACTAAGGAGACAATGGTGTTCAAACACCAAGAGTCTTCGCATGTCTTCTGCTCTCAACGGCCACATTTCAGAATGGCATAGCAACACCAACCTCGCTGCTTCTGCCCATACCCGACCCCTGATAAATAACTGGATATCGCATTGAAGCTACAGATTCTTGAACTTAGTGAATTCCAACCAGGCCTTCTGTATGCGCGAAGACACATCCGCTATACGACCACCAGGTGAGATCCAGGTACACAAGTAATTAAATCCATGGACCTTACCCAGATGTTCCCCTGCAGGAACAAGGTTCGGGTTCGAGCCAACCTAGTCCCACAGCAGAACTTTACACATCGGGGGTGCAAATTCAATACCAAGTATATCTGTACTGTCGTTTAGGCGATCGAAGAAAATTTGCAATTCACCTCACTCAGCACCACAACATTGTCTACACATTCTAACTTTGAGCTAATATCAATGCAACTATTCTCAAATAAGGACGGGGCTATCTCTATAACCGTCCCAATGACTAAACTAAAAATGAAAAGGGGAAAAACTGCAACACTGATAAACACCATGTCTCGTGGTGAACTCGGTTCCGGCAGTTCGAAAACAGAAAGTAGACGAGTGACGAATTTCTATGATACATCGTTTAATGAAAAGCAGCACCACAGAATTTCACAATCGGCTGAGACCAATCGAGCTTCAAATGAAGAAGGACAGAAATCGTGAGTTTACGGAACATGTCTATGGTCTAACATCTGTCACTAAGTGAATTTTTGATCAATATAACCCCGACCGGGACGGCAACCGGCTTGGTTCCAACACAGACATCTTTTGCGAGTACTAGATAACCAGCGGAGGATAATGTCTAAGACCGATTTCGGTACAAAGTTAGCCGAACTAATTTCCCCGTGATTCCCGCATGCGGACACAAGCTTTTCCAATTAATCACCACAAGTGCCTATTCACATCACTTAGGAATTACTTTTCTTGTTCAGATTGATTTCAGGGGTTTTGTTCACTTCGAGGTTAACACTTCGTCACCGTCATTGAAAAAGCATGGGTATAGTCCATCCGATCCGAATGTCATATACCGGTCCATTTCGGCTGGCAGCGAGTACGATGAAGCATGGCTCCTAAAGAGACGTCAACTCCGTGCAAGCTTGCGTAGGGGTCACGAGATCTTGTGATATGTGGTAGTAATAGGAGATAGAATGTTTCCACGAAGTAATTCACCATGTGATATCATCGCTCAACTCACCATAAAGAAACCATGGAAGCACTGTACAGCTGTTTCATCCTTGTTAGGAATCATCAGCAGTGCATATCC
>LUCM01008723.1:370090-384612 GCA_008360955.1 Fasciolopsis buskii | reverse complement strand
TAGATGACTTCTCTGCAGGTAGCCTAAGTACAACGAAGGCTTTCGATATGACCTACACAGCTTGATTACTTGATTCATTCTAGTAGTAGGAGATTGAATGTTTACATGAAATAATTCACCATGTGATATCATCGCTCAACTCACCATAAAGAAACCATGGAAGCACTGTACAGCTGTTTCATCCTTGTTAGGAATCATCAGCAGTGCATATCCACCGCGCCCGAACTGGGACGCCAACCCGAACAAGGACGAACGATTCCGAGTCGAACGCCTTAGCCATTACGCTACCGGGCAGGCTCTGAACGGTTTGTTGAAATTCACCACATGATGTTGCACCTAGCCGTCACTGATTTGCACGGTTACTGTCCGTTAGCTCACAGCGATCGACCCCTACTGATAGATGACTTCTCTGCAGGTAGCCTAAGTACAACGAAGGCTTTCGATATGACCTACACAGCTTGATTACTTGATTCATTCTAGTAGTAGGAGATTGAATGTTTACATGAAATAATTCACCATGTGATATCATCGCTCAACTCACCATAAAGAAACCATGGAAGCACATGGTGAATTATTTCATGTAAACATTCAATCTCCTACTACTAGAATGAATCAAGTAATCAAGCTGTGTAGGTCATATCGAAAGCCTTCGTTGTACTTAGGCTACGTGCATAGAAATCATCTGACACGATTTACTGTTTGTTTTTTTTTGTAGTTATCGGCATCAATCGTTTCTCAAGTGGCATTCGCGAACGTAACTCTGATCTGCCTGCTGGCTTAGTCAATAAAACGCCTGCTGCACCTTTCCGTCTGGTGTATCCTCGCGTGGATTCGAATCTCACCAAACTCGAAAGCTTTTCACAACTAGATGACTAGGGTAATAACTTCCCTTTACTTCGTTAGTAATTTTATATTCCAAGTTGTACCTGACAGAGGAAAGCTTCTGCGACTTTTGGAATTATTTTTCGGAAATATTTTTTATTGAAAGCCATGCATTTCGTGGGCTAAAATTTGATTTATATGGACCATAAAATTGACGCACTGAAGAGAATTGATTCCCAAGCGCACATCTAATTTACAGTTTTCAGGTTACAGGTATTTTAGGGTAATCCGTTTCTGTTGAATCTTTTAGTTAAAATGGAACACAGCTCTGTGCGCCGCAGCGCTGAAAATGGAAAACGTCATTGCGGTTGCACGGGAGCTGTATTCACACTTTTGGACTCTGCAGTGTAGACAGCCTACGCTGGAGACATTGGGTAAGCATTACATGGTGACGAAACTCACTGTGAAGGCAGAGAAGGATGACTTCCCCACGTTTTTCAAAGTGAGACTGTATAGAATGGACAATAACTGCATGAAACTGAGTGCATTTCGGGAAATTACATCCCCAAATGAGTCATTGTTTAGTTCACAACTAATGAGCAACCTCTTCTTTTAGATTGTGCTGTGAAAATGACCACCGCACTGA
Organism: Fasciolopsis buskii; assembly: GCA_008360955.1. Taxonomy (NCBI): domain Eukaryota; kingdom Metazoa; phylum Platyhelminthes; class Trematoda; order Plagiorchiida; family Fasciolidae; genus Fasciolopsis; species Fasciolopsis buskii. Next base: position 383,144 of record LUCM01008723.1, on the reverse strand, counting down.
TTTATCCGTCAAAAACAAGAAGTATGCGAAAGGAAATCGGAGTTCATATCAGTCTTACCTGATAAAGATAGAAAGTTGAGGTTATTGGGTTAATATTGCGAATGATATATTATTAATAATACAGCGTTGTTGGTAGGTTTAATTCGCCAATGCTTCGACTACCGTGGACAGTCTCTCTCAAGGCAAGTTTTCCAAAAACGACCGAACGAAACCCGGTACCATCCCTTTCGAAGAACATAGTGACGTAGATCACCAGACTGATTTTGGTCAAGCTTTCCATGTAATTTTACGAAAGCATATCCTCAGACTGCTGATCTTTCTTGGGCTTTATCACTGAATAGACTAAAACCACTACCTTATTCACAGATGATAACCCACAAGGGGCTTGCTCTGACGCTAGCCAGTCGGACTGTACCAAGTCATTTTTCAGTTGTTGAAAGTTTGTTCCCAATTTATGGCACCATATCTCATCTCAGTGAAATCCATCATATTTTACGTGCGCCAGGTTTGTTCTTTCTGACGGTTCCACTCACATTAACTAAGGGCATCCACTACCTTAAATTCTAGCCTCATTTGTGATAGCTGCAGAAACAGTTAAAGGCGGTTGCTCAATTTACCAGCCCAGTCCACACCAATTTCAAATTCACAGGGCACGCAGCTTCTGGAATTGAGTCATGTGATCCTGCCGAGTTGCTTGCTTGAAGCTACCAGTCAATCCAGCTGGCTCACATAACGTTGGTTCTAAAAAGAAACATTGAATGATGAGTCCATCAAAACGGAGATTGCACTGACTCAACATCATAATGACACCCGCATGTTCAATTCGATACGCGATTACACCGATGGGTAACACTGAACGACTGATAAACCTCGGATTTCACGTACTTCATGTCCTAATCTTAACAGCGATCCAACTGCACATAATCACATTTGCAATCTCCTGGGTCTCGGGATATTTTCCTCTGGACACTTTTATCAACCTGGTTGTTCGGACAGGGGGAAATGAAATATGACAGAAAACTGGACAACTACAAAACCACCTGATCCATGTGAGATGGAGGGGAAACATTTTATGAACGATACAAAGTCACTTGTCATCGCGACTACCGTACAGACAAGCAACTATGAAATACTTATTTGATTATATGTTGGATACGGTGCGCTAAATCAAGTATCCCATCTTGAAAAACGCACACTGTTTTACCTGGTCAGTATTTAGATTTGGTTAACATGAAAGTTAGAGATTTTCTTTTCCGCAACATGCGTGCTAATGTAGTTTGGCCACTTACTAATTTGGTATTTACTTTTATGTTTTCTACTATATGAGCCAACAGAGGACTTAAAACATTGTCAGATAATATTGAATAATGTTCAATTATACGAAGTTTTCTTTCCCGATTTAGGTTTGAAATGTGTGCGGTATGGAAAATTCAACCTTATTTCCACTTCCCTGTTTTCCTTCGACTCGCATCACAGTGCATAATAACTGAATATTTTGACGGGGGCATATAGGTTTACTCGCTCGTAGTTGCGTGCACTGTTCGTTTCTCATCATTTAATTTATTGCTCCTATCAGCCGTGACGAGGACAGAAGTTCGGTATTGTGAGATAATAATTATACTTATTCTATTGTACTGCACTAGCATCTTGGAGGGGATAAACCGACAGATATGACTCTGTCACTTGTTACGGGTGCCCGAGTATCTGATTGGCTTCAGGCCGTTCGGTGCTTCTTTCTGTCTGTACTCCGGAAGAAGACAAACTAGGTTGTTAGGAGAGGGATCATGACACAGTACGGGACTTAGTGGCAAAAATGCTTCCTTTCGATTCACTCATTGGATCAATCGAAGATGATGCTATAAAGGTGCTATCTCACCTGTGGTCTCTATGTTACAAGACCTGGGTAGCAGAGGGCAAGTAGGGAAGAGACGTGGTGTCAAATGAAAGTGGGCAGTGGGGAGTGGAAAATATATGATCGTGATACGTACGTGACACTCATCACACATTTTGCTGGATGAATTGGGATGAATGTCCCATAACTGTATGTATGGTCAGCAGTGGTCTAAAGGTTTCAAGTAAACATGCAGTTTTATTCCACTTTTCACCAGATGAGCTGCTACCCTGTCCCTGATCAACCGTTTTAATACTCCGGCTTGAAAACAGACATGGTACCAAAGCAACAACATGTAAATAGAACGTTGCAGAAATTGGATAAAATAGGGGGAGGGGAGAATAGTAAATAATAATAATAATAATAATAATAATAATAATAATAATAATAAATGGGAAGATGACGCGCCTGGTCCACGTTGGCCGTAATTTCTCCATCGTGTGGTACCAAACCCGGGAACCGTCAGAAGAGTTGTAAAAAGTGAAATTCAGTCAAAAAGCTTCGGTAAAAGGTTACTGTGAAACAGGAGAGTTTTAAACAGATATGAAAATTGACAGACTGAGATGAAACGTCATGGGAAAGCGGATGAAAATATACATGTCAGAGTTGGAGAACCTGGTTTATGCGCCAGCGCACTGCATTAGGTTTGTCGCAGTTCTCTCAGGTAAACACCAATGAATATGCCAATGAATCACCTACAAAAAGAAATGGAGAGAAAGGAAGCAATCCCAAAAGCAAAAGCGCTTATCGATAACTGAATGGGGAACTGGTACAGTTGACCAATTTTAGATTTTGAGTATATCCAACTCAGTGGACTTAATACACTTAAACGTTAGCATCTTTCTCATCAAGAGGCTGTGCACACTTATTCCCAATATCACGATCTTCAGCTTTGAACTGTTGTGCCGTAAGCTGCCAAAAGCCTTGGCTAACCAGACATTTGTGCGTTGTTTGCGTAAACGGTTCACAGCCAGCGTCCCCGAAATGAACCTTAATTCGACCGCTCACTTAATTCACTGGAAAACCTTTTTGATCTAATATAAGGAAGCGTAGACGTACTCAAGTCTGGTCACTGGGGAGGCCAAAGCAGAAGCGACATTGGCGAAAATGTTCACGTGATGTCAGGACTCCTCGTATTTTGTTTACAAGCACGTGTATAACATTGAAAAAACAGTTTCTCTCAGCAGCTGTAGTTTTCTTGTTGTCGGAGACATTAGCAATGCGCATCCGTACCTTATTTTCAACGGTCGGATTCCGTAATACTGTTCCAAGTACCAGCTGCATCGTTTTGAACATTTTTCGGATAACTACTTGCTGGGTGCTCACCGCAATGTCTCTCGCGGCTACTTAACGCACGGTTCTTAAGAATGATGACGATGTACAAGATGACTTCAGCTTCTTCCAAAATTAGTAGATTTATCTTTTTTCATCCTGTTTCCTCCGAATTGATAGGAATCAATTCATCCGTTTATTCTTTAGGTTTACACTGATCTTTTTTAAATCATGACACCGATGTATCCCACCGGCATTTTAGCAAGTTGATCCATCTCTACTCCGTCGAATAACATAAACGGAAGCATTTCAGGCCATAGCATTTTATGAATTCAGGTTAGGACTCAGTCAACTTTTTGGCATGAAATTACATTCGACAAAAACAAAATCTACTTAGTTTTACTGCGACGATTTCCTTCGAGTGGATAAGTCAGCTTCGTGAATGTCTGTTACTTCCAGCTGCTTCCCATTGGTGTTTAACATCAAGGTCTTCGGAGATGTCGATTCATTTCATTCCCCAATGACTATTGGCTTGCACCACACGAAAGCTAAGTTAGTCACTGTTGTCGTGCATAGCATCCATTTCTTTTCATCCACGCCAACCTGGATAATTTTGCACGATTTTACTTACCGATACTGTTTACATACAGTTTGTACACTGGATATATTTGAGCTCATATTATTGTAAAACAGTTGGCGTTCGCCAGCAGTTTTCGTAACAGTTAATATATCAACACTTCCGTGCAGAACTTACCGTGTTCCTTAACCCACGGTCGCGGAAACGGCTTTTGTTTCATTTGGATTTACTAAAATAACGCAACCCAAATCTGGTGTTGGACAAAGCAGGAAGCCCGAAGATTCTGAGGAATTCTGTTGGCGCGAACGGCATCAGGAATCTGATCTCAGTCACTTAAGTACTGAAGTCAATTCAAATGATTGATCAAATTTTGGATGCCATATCAAATGCTTATCTATCAAGGATAAGCTTCTCAAAAATTACTGAAGGATTCATGTTGTGTCTCGTCGAAGTAGTGCGTTATGGTCACTATTTCCTCATAACTGCAGAAAAGTTCTAGGATTCTGTGAGAATTCAACAAGTTGCCTCTGGTGTGAAAGGCGGCAAAATACGTGAATACATTTTAACTGAAGATGGATCTAAATTATCCTGGTTTAAAGCATGTGACTTGGGGTGAATCAAACAGCAGAAGCACTTTCAATGCGACTTACTTCCTAGCACACGACAACGAGCCTAGAGTACCCAAAAGTACACATATAATAACGAACACATCTCCCAGTCGTCGGCTGATATTCTCCATATGGCTCGGCCACTAATCGAGATGGGATATTTGGCTGCCCTCCTCAAGATGCTTAGCGTTCCAAATGCTCCAGAACAGTTTGCTAAAGCCTATCATAAAAGACCATTAAATTTGTAAAGCAATCAAACTGTTCTTGATGGGAAGAAGAGAAACTCTTATTGTTGAAATATTTCATGGTACGTGTTCGTTCTTACTGTTCACGGCATTCACGCAGCTTTGCCGTCGTAGTCAAACTTTTAAGCAGATGGAGGAACGATGTGCCTCCATTTGAATGGGTTGGTGTTCAGCGTGACATTTTTGTATGCATGAGTGTCCCTCTCCTGTCCGTTAGTTAGTTTGATGAAACGTAACACAATTGCGATGTCCGACTCGGGGGTTTCCTTCCGAAGTCCATTTGGGACAAGAAAAGGTTATGATGTACACATAGCCAAATTCATCCAGTACCGACAGTAAGTATTTAGCTAGAGAAATAGAAGACATTGCAGCTGCGTAAGCCTGTGAAAAATGTATCTATCTCTTCGGCAGACATTTCACCCCATGAACTGATTCTACAGTTTTGACTACAGTTCTTAGTAATGGGAACAAATTTCAAATGCCACTTCGTTATTTCGCTGATATGCAAAATTACTGTCCCATGACAACACGATATGATGCAGATATGGATTTGAAGGCCACGAGCTGGATACGCGTCCAGGGTTGTATTTTATTGGATATGATGTACTGCATTGGACTTTTACATACACAGGTGTCCGCATTTCACTCAAAAAGGATGCACTCGTCACCTCATCAAAATAAAGAGTGAGAAAATTGTAAGGAGGAATAAAATACTTAAATCCACTGGAGATTGTGTAAAAACTCAATCACAACCTATTACCGATTGATGAGAGTCCAGGCTAAGTAGGAAATAGTCGAGTTCCTATGGCTAATTAATAAAGAGGGTAGCGAGTGGGAGAGAGAGCGTGTACTGGTATGCGAACGGTATTTAGAAAGGTCGTCGTATATGGAATGGGACGGATCCGAAACAATTTCACGTTCAGATTTCCCACTGGCAAATTGATGCACATCACATAGTTTGGTGCAGAGTTCTTTCAGTGGTATGTAGGATATACCACTAGTAATTGACAAACCATGACGACGGATTTTGAAGTCTTTCCTTAATGAACCGATAAAATGGCGGGCAAACAATTGCTTGTTCTCTATCAATAGAGAAGAGAGGGAAAAACTGACGCAATATTTTTTTTTGCAAAATGAGTCTCCTAAGGTTTTTACATAACCGGTAGTGTGAGATAACCACCTCAGTTTTTAGCATCAGTCAACAGTAACTTCTAAGTGCTTGACAGAGTCTAACCTAATGAATGGTTCTGTGTTGGTGAAAGAAAGATTAGTCGGATTGGCAGACCGAGAAAAAGTAAACAAACATTGGACACATTATGAAGAGAAGAGAAAAATCTGAAGAATATCTCAAATATAAATCAAAAATACGACCACTGAGTATTTTCGGAAGCCGTCCTGAGTGTTTCCAGTTGCATTACATACCGATTTTACTTTTTGCTCGCCATCATCCCGTCTACAATTGTTAGTTCACGTTTCGTGGCCTTAATAGTTGAAGCGACAAAAGGCGGTCCTTGGGGTATTTGACTTGACTCTATTAGGGAGCTGCACTGACTGGGAAACATGCTCGTTCAGGTTTTCTTCTAAGGCATGTGCCTCTGTGTATATATGAAACACGAAGAATCCTGATTAGTGGAATGCCTTCGGACCATTGGCACTTGGAGCATGTTTGAACTCCCCTTTCGTGTGCGGCTACTGTTCTGACTGGGTGGTTGTCTACGCAGGCTAAGGCTAAGCTGAACCTGACTGTCACACGTGGTTTGCGCTTGGACTTGGTACAAATTCCCAGAGATCTGCATTGGATCTTCATCGAATGCTCCACACCCTATTGACTCTACGGCTCGTTCCTCCCTTTCGAAAAAAATAAATTTCATTTAATTTCTGAAATAAGTTTTTGAGGAAATGCACTATGAATTTTACTTTGTGGATTACTGAAGTCATCCCAATTTCTCATTTAGGTAAAAAGAAGCAACAATATATTTAAAGTGATTATATATACTGTGCACAAAAACAAACGGAACTAGCGATCCCCTTCAATCACTCATTCACGTTTGGCGAGTCCTAGTTTGGATCGAAACGTCACAATAAACATTATAACTCATTGCACGCCTTCTCACCTATTATATATATATATATATATATATATTTATGTATATAACCGAGTTTAGTTCCATTTTTATTTTTAAATAACTGCAATAGTTCTGGAAGATGTTCGATACCGTGAAAAAGAAAAAAGCTTGGGAGTGCGGGGAATTTTACTGTGAGGTGACGCTGACTGTACTACAGAGACGTGCACAAATGCTTGATGTGTGTGTGCATTCGTCCCAAATATTTTCCTATTTTTTGTTTGAACGATTAAAAAATTCACTCACACCCGGGTACATAAAAGCACTATTCGTCGTGAATTGGCAAGTTGGTGGGGCGGAGTTATCCAGTATCCCAGGTAGTCTATATGATTTGGTGTTTCACGAGTTTGCATTGATTTTCGTGATCACTGGATATTGCGAACATTTTGCTTTCGGTGGTTTATACCTCTGAAGCGCATTTATCAACTGCCCTAACAACCACTTGGTAAGTCGTCACTTCCTTCCTAAGGACCACTACACTGTCTGCGAATTCAAGGTCGGTGCGACTGCAATTCGTTGAAACATGTACACCTTGGTAACCTTTTAGTGTGCGTCCCATAACCCATTATATAGCATAGTTATGCGGTACTGGATTCAACGGGGATCCTCGCTGTAATTATAACTTCAGTTCGGTTGAAGGAGAATCTTCGTCGTGGGCCCAGATACTCTCTCCGGTTCTTGAATAATGCAACCTTTTCAAATCGATCACTTTAGATGGGACGCCATCATTTTCCTGAAGCATTCGCGGTCAACTAAGTCAAATGCGGTACTAAAGTCTGTTAAGCATGCAACTATGAGGAGGGGATGGTTGTAGTTTGGGACAGTGTTCCAAAATCCTCCGCAGAAAGGATATTCAGTCAATACTTCCACTGACTAGACTAAAGCTAGTAGCTGGATTTTTTGAGCACACGTCTTGATGCAGCGAAGCAATTCAACACGTGTTGGGCGAACGCTTTTCCAGCCACTTCCAACAAACTACTACTTTGGTAGTCTTCAAACATCGTTTTGTCATTCTTTTGTGAGGCTGAAACAGAACCACTGTTCCGGTCGGATGGGCTTTTCGGCTTCCCAACATTCTGTAGATTTCTACTGCAATCCTGCCTTAACCAAAGTAATGTTCAGACCGACCGCAGCGTTTACCTTCCACTGTCGTGAGCGGCTGTGCAAGCAGTACTAGTGCGACACTCATTAGCCGAATGCCTCCCTACCCGACAATGGAAAAATCTTTTCGTCGGGCTTCTAACAATGACCTGGATGGATCCAACGCCTAAAATGTCAAAATGCGTTGGTGGAATGAGTCATACATATGTGAAGGGTGATCACAGCCTGAAGAACAAAACTGACCGACAAGCATCTCTGGGACCACTTGAACAATGTACAGGCATGGAATTCGATCGACTGCAAGCCAGAGGGGAAAATGTGCAATCAACCAAGCGTCCTAGTTTGCAAACGAATTTAAAGTGGTCTGGTTTTCGTGACAAGCTTACGGGCGATCGAAAACGTTGCTCGAAATGAAGACCGAAGAAAAGACAATGAGCCCGTTAGACAAGGCAGCCTGCAAGGGCCCTTTGTCAACAAAAAGAGAGAAATTGGTTTTGATCGGCTAGAGGTCATTTTGATCCGGTTTGCTTGATTAAGCGGTTTGGGATAGAACCGGACTCGAGACGACTGACTGAAGCCATTAGAGTTGGCGACAACCACAACCGAGATTATAAAACAATTACCAAACGGCTTTTGCAGCGTACTGGACACATTTGATTGCTTAACTCGATCTAGATGACAGTGATCGTGAATTGCAACTCACTGGGATCAGTCCGTGACCCGCGTTGCTGTGATTAGCAGGGTATCCTGGTTGGCTTCGAGCTATTCTGGCCGTCTTAGACTTGAACTCGGTTCACCGATGGTTGGCTCACCACCGTCATGAGACATACGATCTACTTTGTTAGCCTGTCTGCACGGCAAAATTACCATAAAGCTCTGAATTTGCGTTCAAACATCTTCAGTGCCTCTAGGCCGGTTCAGTAGTTCTGCCTTAGGACGACCCTGTGCCATTCAGTATGTACAGCTAATAGGAAAAAGGGACTCCGCATCAGTCTGCTTCCCTCGAAACTCTTCTAGTAGTAAATCTGATAGTGGGCGTGCCATCTCATGAGAGTAACCAAAAATACTTTGACTATGTCGCAAGCCCTATTGCACTAATTCTTAGGGGGTAACATGAAGCAGTCTTCGATTGCCTCTCGCGCTTTGCTTCTGCATTTCTGAATCAAACAGAACGAACTCTGACGGTCATCTCTACCACAAACTACCGATTAAATTTCCAGTAGCCAGTAGGCTGCCAATGGAATGCTCACAGCTGCGCTCTATGCAGGTCTACTCCCACGAAAGCTGAGGTTAGGGCCGGGATCCTCATTGTTTGAGCCCATTTGATACACGCTTCAGGCCGACTCACAATGTCCGCTGAGGTCATTCACGGGGTATTTATTCATCCCGGTGGGTTTTTCAGATATCACAGACACTTTCCAAAAGACAGTCGAGAAGTCTGATATTTTCTTCTTCAACCTGAACCACTGGTAATTCTTGATTCTGAGTTTTTATAGCTCTAGTTATTATGGTTATTGTGCATTTCTCAACTATCGCTATATGAATTCCAATATCAAAATATTGATTTACTAACTGGAACCACTAGCCTTAGATTCGTAAATCGAAACAAAACCATTTTTGTGTATTGTGTTGTTCAGATGACTTATTCACGATTTCAGCATCCTCCTCAGTATTTTGGACACTATTGGTAACCAGTTTTGTGAAAGAATTGTTGATCATTTGGTAACGCAGAACAGCCGAGCTGGAACCGGTAATTAAAAATTTATCTGGTCAGCGACTGACTAGCTGGGGGGGATGCCATAACCATCTGGTTATCTAACACTCCATTTCGGGTTCGAGTACACTGGAAGACTCGCATATGATAAGCTGAAGGATTTTGAGTAACGATTGGAGAGTTGTGTGTTGAGGCTGAAGAAGTGCTGACCTTGGAAAGAGTTTGATGGACAACTGTATGAATGTTCATTGAAGAGAGAAGAAATATCACATCCCAAATGAAGTCAGACAGATTAATCTATTTTTGAGGTTTCGTGGGTTTCCAAATCTAAGTTGGAACGCAAAATTCGTGCGGTCATATTCCAGTTCGCTGATTGTCTCTTTAAAATTATAATTATAACTATAAATATTCCATGGAGGAACTCCTTTTGAATGATTTCACAGCATTTACTGACCAAGGGACCATCTTTGTACCGTGATCAGCATCATAGCGTGTTCTATAACTAGGATGATCATTGTAGGAAGTTGCTTTAGCCGCATTATGCGTTGAACCAGGACTTTTAGGTAAAATTTTTCATTAATGAAACCGTTCTGAAAAGCCAGCTGCCTCCCTCCTTTCCACGAGATAACTTATGGATGTCCACTGGGTCACCGTTGTGCTGCGGTGTCCCTGCCACGGCGCCCTTTTATTGGTTTCCCAAATATTTGCAAACATGCCTGTGACGATTGTGGTTGGATCACGAAAATACTGATTCCTCGAGCAACTTGTGATCGATTTATGTCGTTTGCCCTCGAAAGATCACCTTAATTCTTCTTCTAGACATAACTTTCGGCGAAGTCCATTTAATACAGGAATAGACGTGAACTTTGGTGATCGAATTCAACATTTGTTGATTAGAGAAAAACCGCCGATGGAGGTTGTATCGCACGGTAGACTACTAGTTACAGCTGGTGAACAGGCATGGTTTAATGTGAAACATCTAAGCAAACGTCTGAGATCCCTTGTGCGATCCCTCGTTTCGTGGATGTCACTGACAGTTTAATATACTTTGAACCTATCTCTTGATTGTAGAGCGAGGCTAGAAGCCGGTGCCAGAAATGCACGATCACCTTGTTTCTGGACGACGGGTCATGCAGCAGTGAGGCTGGATTGTGTCCGCGACACAGAACCGACTGACAACCAGAGGCGGTTTTACCGGGACACTACCACAAAATAAAATGGTCCATCGGAATTTCAAAATTTTCACTCCATTATCGAAGCACGAAATTCTTCTAAAATTCCATGTAGTAGGTCACAATAGCGCTATGCCACTTCACATGCATCGAAGGCTCAATAGTGATTTGGGGGATGATATACCATGGTGAATTATTTCATGTAAACATTCAATCTCCTACTACTAGAATGAATCAAGTAATCAAGCTGTGTAGGTCATATCGAAAGCCTTCGTTGTACTTAGGCTACCTGCAGAGAAGTCATCTATCAGTAGGGGTCGATCGCTGTGAGCTAACGGACAGTAACCGTGCAAATCAGTGACGGCTAGGTGCAACATCATGTGGTGAATTTCAACAAACCGTTCAGAGCCTGCCCGGTAGCGTAATGGCTAAGGCGTTCGACTCGGAATCGTTCGTCCTTGTTCGGGTTGGCGTCCCAGTTCGGGCGCGGTGGATATGCACTGCTGATGATTCCTAACAAGGATGAAACAGCTGTACAGTGCTTCCATGGTTTCTTTATGGTGAGTTGAGCGATGATATCACATGGTGAATTATTTCATGTAAACATTTATTGGTCGAGGGTGCGCCCAGTGAAACAAAGCTGCCAGGAGAGGGCAAAATCAAGCACAAGAAGTGGTTTCATACAGATTCGAAACACTGAGGAGTGTGTGGATTCTTGTGTGTTTGCGTGTATTCATGCAGATATATATATATGTGTATGTAACTGACGATAATATTCTCGACGAGTCATGATTAAGACGGTGGGTGTAGATAATAGAGTCTGAATGTAACCAAACCGCAGCGATGTATGTGAGTACGAGCAGTGCAGTCGGTAAACTGAGATTGAGAGAGAACGGGAGGAGACCATAGAGCAAGACACTCAGAGTGACAGAGAGAGTGAGAAAGAGAGAACAAGGTCATCGAATAAGGGTGGATGTGATAATCTGCTTAAATTATGTGGTTGCATATGTGTGTTCCGATGGCGCGAGTAACACGACAGATATGACATGATCAATGAATCGGTAGAAAAAATAGGAGAAATGCAAAGGTTAGCAAACAGGAGTGGGATAAGTCACATTCACAGGCGATGTGTGTTGGTTTGTGTAGTCATAAACAGATGGAGCGTAGGACGTGCGAGTATCGATAGCCAACGGGGAACAAATGACAACCGATGGCATTTGGCGATTAGAGTGTATTTCATGTGTCAAGTTTGATCCAAGTGAGTTGCCATTTGGTCGAGTACAGCGAATAAAAATTTGGCCAGATGCAGCTTTTTATCTTGGGATTTTTACATGATAAAATTAAGCTCAGAAAATTGCAAAGTCATTTCAGTCAGAAGGCAAACCACATACGTGCTTCATTCAGGGCAGATTACTCTGAATGAATAGATTTTCCATGCGGATGCTCAAACCTAGCTGCATCTGTCATGTGAGACTGCTTCGCGCTGATTTCCTGGTTTGTCCGTGAAATACATCCTCCCATTGATGCTCTGCAGGCGCCCGGTCCACCGCTTGATGTGGTAAAACAATTAAGCTGATCCTTGAATTATCTTTAAGTGCCGGATCATAATTTGGGGACGATATCAATGATTAGACTCACGATGTTCATCCTAATTTTCTCAACTAGATAAAACTGCAATACTAATTATCCCAACAAGTAAAACACAGTGGACTAAGATGAGACGCGCTTAAACCAAATACATGCATGCAACGCACATGTCTGCTCCAGAAAAGTTTACTCTCAAGTGTTGTTCTTGTCCAAGACTCGCGCAGACCTATGACATAGACTTAAATGCATGTCGAAGTGACAAAATTGGCTTTGCGGTGTGATGGATTTAAGATCGGTATATGGCACACTTGACCGAGAAGGGCTGGGGAATTTCGGGTGCTGCTACAAATAGAGCAAGTCACAATCAAAAATTTAGTGGTTGCCATCTGGTGACAGAAGATACTTCCAGTCCCTTGAAAATTACTACTGAGCACATTGAGAAAACACAAGTTGGCGAACAAGCTCGTTTTCAGTGATTCGTACTCATGCCATTACATCACTATATATATCTTGACAAAATATTTTCACCATAGGAAGGATTGGATTAGTCATTTACAAATATGGGTGGGGAAGGGATTTGTGGTGTTAATTGTTTTGTTGTCTAGGGTTTGTATTGGGACGGGGGGTGGGCCAAGGGAGTTGAAGCGCAACCACAAATTGTTTTTGAGAACAAAGTGGAGGACTGTGAAGACGGATTGCGACAGCTTCCGCAGTGCTCAAGAGGCGACACTTTGCCAACCTGGATTGTTGACCTCTGACCTTAT